>PVIR01000591.1:0-165399 GCA_004026965.1 Petromus typicus
CACCACGACTACCATCACCACCACCACCATCACGATCATCACCACCACCACATCACCATCAGCACCTTCATCACCACCATCATCACCACTATCACCATCCATTTTGCCATCTCAGCACCGGACACCCTTCCTTAACACCTCAGACAGGTCATCCCTTTGTGCTTCACTGGCTCTATAACAACAAAGGGCGCCAAGCCCAGAGGACAAAGACACGGGCCCCAAGTCACTCAGAAGGCCGGTGCCGGGGCTGCCATCTGATAGGACATGCAAGTGACCCAGAACACAGCCTGCTCTGCTCGCACCACCCCCCACAGCCTGGATGTGCCCAGGGGCAGCGCAGTGGGAGCCAGAAGGCGGTGCAGAAGAGCTGGCCCAGGGTGGCTCGCAGCCCTCCTGGGGTCCTCCCGCTGGGCCACAAATTTCCCAGCGCCCAAGTGAAGGCAGCCTGGAAACGGAAGTGACAGCCACGAGTGTGCAGGAAGGGACTGACACAAGCACAGAGACGCCGGGCAAGGACACGGACAGCGTACGCTACCGCTCTGGGACCCTGTCACTACTCTGACCGGAGTCTCTTCCCCCAGCCAGCCGGCAGAGGCTCCCAGCCACAGCAAAGGCTGTAGCTCCGCCCAGTGGGCGGGGCAGACACCTCGCTCACCCAGCCAGCCACCAGGAGCGCTGGCCACCACAGCAGCTGGGACCAGAACTTTGTTTAAAAAGAAAATAACAGCCTTTGGGCAAGAATGTGGAAAAGCTGGAGCCATCAGACGTCGCTGGGAAGCTGTCAAAATGGGGCAACCGCAATGGAAGAGAGCCTGGAAATTCCTCAGCACAGACTTCCGTGTGGCCCGGCGAGTCCCTTCTGCTACACGGAGAGATCCGAAGACGTCATCCAAATAAACACTGGCACACTCTGATTCCAGCACCAGAGCCACAGGGCGGAAACAACGCCACGTCCCCAGGAGGGGCGCAAACATACAACACGCACCGCCCCTCGGGCAGAGGTCAGCGCTGGCCTGTCGGGCAGTGAGCCCCAACCTGGGCCAGCTCCCATGCCTGGCACCACAGACGACAGGACAGAGGGACACCCCCAAGGGATCCCGCCAGGAAGGAGGCAGACACTGGAGCAGACACAGGGCCACCTGTGTGACGCCACCGAGAGAGGTCCAGAGAAAGGGGGTCTGGAGGCTGAGGGCAGCAGCCCAGGGGCCTCCTCCAAGGACCGAGACTCCTCGGGACCAGGCGGAGACGACGACCGCAAAGCAAGGCAGCACACTGAGCACCATGGGAGACGCGCCACGGTGAGGCTGGGACAGCTGACAGGCCACCTCTGGGCCACCTAACACCCAGGCGCTCTCCTGCCCTGCACACCCTACACACAATCACCCTAAACCCACACGCCAGCGCCCCGGAGGCGGACAGGCGCACTGTCCTGAGTCTGAGGCCTGTCTGGGCTAATGGTGAATTCAAGGCCATTCCGAACCACGACGCAAGAACCTGTCTCAAAAATAAAACAAGGGGCTGGGGATGTAGCTCAGGGGCACAACATCTGCCTGGCACCTGAAAGGACCTAAGTTCGAGTCCCCAAAATAAAAAACAAAAACCATCTGGTCAGCGTTTTTTTCCACGTCTTTTTCTCATTTCATTGTGACAATGAGACTTTGTTTTCAGTCTCAGGATCTTGATTTCTCTTTAAAACTCTGGAAGGTGAGTATCCTGTTCACTTTACAGACAAGAAAACTGAGGCTCTCCAAAACTGAGCTCCCCAGGGGAGATTAGGTGAACCACATTCAAGATTTTTTGTTTTCTTTTTTCAGACAAGATCTCACTATGTAGCCCAGGGTGGCCTCGAACTCAGGGCAATCCCCCTGCCTCAGCTCCCAAGTGCTGGGACTACAGGTGGCATCACCACACCTGACCGAACACACTTGAATTAAACACTCGGCCAGGCAGGGGACTCAGGGACTCCTGCACCTTCAGGTCAGATCACGGCCCACTGCTGCCTCGGGCACTGGGCCCCCAGCGCTCTGGCCTCAAGGACACCATGTGGACACACAAGCTCACTCCCCCAGACCTAGGGGCAGCTGCACACATCCGGGTCCCCAGTTCCCGGTGTCACCCTGCAATGTCACCGCTGGTGATCAGCGACAGGCGGCCCTGCCCTCCGCATCTGCCTCACCTGCTTCTTCTTCAGCTTGGAGATCTGCTGCTCCACCATGGTGATCTCGCGGTCCACACGGTCCATGTTCTGGATCAGCTCCTCCTTGGAAAGTCGTGGGGGCACCAGCTCCAGCTCAGCATCAGCATGTGGGGGGCTAGGCGGGGACACAGGCTCCAACTTGCCTGCTAGGCTGCGGTCCTGAGGGCACAGGGCGCAGGGGGACATCTGGGTCAGCCAGGGGGCCTGACAGGCCTGAGACCAGCCCGGCTTCAGGCCCCACAAGCTGCTGTGTCAGGGCAGCCCCCACCCTGCCCAGGTCACACACCCCTGCCCTTTCCGGCCATCGTCCCCGTATCTTTCCAGGGCATTCACCTGCCTGCCACATAGGCACCTCCCTCTCATCCTTCCTGCACACCCCTCCTCCCCCCAGCAGACCCGGCCCCATCCCAGGACCCAGGGGTGGCACAAGCCAGCTGAGGGACCCGCACATGAGGACACCAACGTGCGACCCAGGAGGATGGGCCATGAGCTGCAAGAAGCAAGAAGCCCACTGGCCATGAACAGACCAATGCTCTTTCTTATTTCCTTTAACTTTTAATTAACTTTTTGTGGAATCGAGAGCAGCGCCTTTGCACTGAGCTACTTCCCCACCCCCTTTTTTAGGTTTTTAATCTTGAAACAGAGTTACTAAATCACTAAACTGCCCCTAGGCTGAGCTCAATCTCACAATCCTCAGGCTCCCAGGGTGCCGAGATTACGGGCACGCACTCCCGACAGTTGGCTTTTTTATATGTCGGTATATTTTGTGTGATTATTCAAGGACATCCCCATGTTTCCCACTGAACTATGCTGCATGTAAAGGCTGTGTGGGGCTCTGGGCACGCGGAGGCTGGAAGGCAGCCCAGGCCCCAGCTCCAGCCCATGACCACGCAGGTACTGGGCCCTGCCTCAGCCTCCTTTCTCAGTGGGCACGCGGCAGCATCACCTCCCAGGTGCCTGTGGGACCACTCAGGTCCTGCCCAGTGCTCAGTCGACACAGGCAAGGACACACCTGCCCACGCCCGGGCTAGGGACCAGTGGCAAGGCCATGCCAGCTCTGCCAGGGTGCTCAGCCAAGTGGGCAGCTGCTGGCCCCGGGGATGGAGCAGAGCCAGGCTGCTGTCCCCACCCAGCTGCGCAGCTGCGCACCAGGACACAGGGGGCATTATTCCCGACAACTGCAGCGTACGCCAAGGCCCACAGCATCCTGCAGGCCGGCCTTGGTCCCCGTAGCCCTCTGTGATGGGGACATGGCACACGCCCAAGTCTCCTCCAACACAGGACCTCCAGGAAGTGTCCTAGGGTCCTCATGACAAAGGGTGGCAGGGAGCACAGTTTCCAGAGCCGGGTCACCCGGGAGTAGGACATGCCCAGATCCCTTCCTTGGCTCCTCCTGGACCCACAGGGAGATGAGCATGGCAGAACGAGGGTGTGGGCTTCAGGCTACCCGGAAAGTCAAGGGAGCAAACCCAGCACAGCTTCAGATGCAACATCACCTGCCTGGGCTGGGGACAGCCCAGGATTAGAGAATCTGTGACAGTCACCAGCCAGCGCCAAACAGCCTCAGAGCTCGAGGTCCTTGCTGGGCAAAACTGTGACTTACAAAGGCTCAGCCTCAGGTCCACCTCAGGCAAAGGTCCAGGGGAACATGAGTGACAGCAGGTGACAGAATGGGGGCCCGGTGGTCAACATTAGCCACCACAGCAGCTGGACACCAGAGCTTGGCTGCCTACATTCTGGGGATTCCCAGTAGACAGTGGTGGCCATTGGTGGCAGGGCACAAGGAGAGCCCTCCAGGAGGCATGTATGCCTGGGCGAGGGGCATGTGCTGCCTGGACAGAAGTGCAGCTGCAGGGTCCGAGTCTAACCGGTCTTTCTAGGTCACATTACCCTGCACAAAGCCTGGAGTTACACATGGTGGAGGCTCCCATTGCCCTCCCATTAACCCAAGCCAGGACAGCCAGCAGAGGATGGACAACCTTACTGAGCCTCCATTTTTCTGCCTCTTTCCCATTCAAAAGTCCTTGTGGGAAAATCTGAAGGCAATGTTGACTGCCATGAATAAACGTAAAGCTTGTTATGCAAAACTAAACCCACAGAAGCCTCCGGCCTCACCCCCCAGCCTGGGGGAGAGCTCGCTCCTGCAGGCCTTGCACCTCGGCTCACGCAGATCTGCAGAGAGCACACCAAGACCACAGGGGCCACAGTGGAGCCACCGAAGGGCAGAGATGGGGTCGTGGGGACACTGCAGCTGGCCAGCATGACGGGGGCTTCTGTGCCTTTCGTCCACAGAGGCCCAGAGCCCGAGGGACTTGCAGAGATGGCACTGCTGGAACAAAGCTTGACAAACTCCACTCCTCTGACCCTGCTTAGGGTGGGCGTGTGCCGTGTGCGCATTTCACAGGAAGGAGACACCTTAACCCCAGCCCTGGGCACCCACTGGCTCCCCGCAGAGGCACAAACCCAGGCTCTCGCCATCACACCCTGCAGAGCCTGGAGCAATTACAGCCACTGGGACCCCGCCGCCAGCCCTGCCATCCTTCCTGGCTGGGGCCCGGTACAGAGGAGAGGCTGAGGACAGAGGTGGGAGACACAGGAGGAGGCACGCGTGCTAGGAAGATGCATAGCGTGGCTGTGGGGACCGAGACCCTTGCGCCACGTCCAGCACTCAGTCACTCTGGAGGCCAGCTGGCAGCAGTGCCATTCCAAGTGCCAAACCACAGCATTTGTCCACCCACTGCCCTGGGTCCTAATCTCCTTTCTGTGGCAGCAGTGAGCACTCAGAGCCTCTGGGCCCTGGTGGCAAAACCATCAGAAAGTGGCCACCAGCCAGCACCCTGCAGGGGAGCATCACTCACAGGACCTGGGGCTCCAGAGAGATCGGGCAGACAGGGTGGGCAGAGGGCAGGAGAGGGGCTGGACCAAGAATGGTGCCAAGTGGGTCTCATGGGCAGGGCCTGGAGGTGACAGGTGACTGGCCTCAGCCATCAGGACATCCCACCAGAGGGCACAGCATCTGGCAGGCTTAAGGAAGCCAAAGTGAAGGGGAACGGGCCAGGGTGCTGGTGGGCAGAGGCAGGGTGCTGACAGGACTGGACAGAGCCAGAGCCGCGAGCGCCTCCAGGATGCTGACCCTCGGTCAGCTGTGGAAGGCATGGCAGACCCGGCCTGGGTGGTCGGGAGGAAAGAATGAGGGGCAGGGCAGAAGCGACTCCAGGGGTCAGGGAAAGCAGCACTGGCAGCCTAGGACAGCGAGGTCAGGTGAGCAGACACCAGCCAGACCAGCCAGCACCTGTGCAGAAGGCAGATGCGTGGGATCCGTGGAGGGGCTGTGTGGGGCTCAAAGGAGGGAAGAAACCTGGGGATGCACCGGGCAGCAGGAGGAACACCCAAGGGGGTCAGGTCACAGACTCCGGACAGGCCTGGGGCCACCGGCGCCCAGGAGCAGCCTGACGCAGACCGCGGGAAAGAGCACCGCCCAGGCGCAGTCCCCTGGCACCAACCCAATAGTGTCCCTTCTCCACACAGGGCACACGGTGCCCTCTAACTCCCCCAGCGTGACAAGCCAGCAGTGCCCCAAGATGGCCAGGACCTGCTCTGTGGCGGTGCAGAGCTTGAGGGCCCCCAAAGCCCAGGTCCACACTAGCAGGGACCCAACCCTGATCCAGCATGTGCCAGGGTGGTTCCGGGACCACCCCACATCCATCAGACCCCAGCTTCCTGGTCAGTCCCAGCCCGCCCTCCCTTGGCCCAGCACAGATGCACAAACGTCCTGTCCTGCCTCAGGGGCCTTTGCTCCTAACGCCTGCCACAGCCTCCCCAGTCCCAGCCGCTGGCCCTCCGAGGGGACCTTGTCCCGGACCACCCCTTGCCGCGGGGTCTCTGGTCTCACACAGCCAGTGCTCAGTCCCCTGCTCGGGCCACTGCCAGAGCTCTCCCTGGCCCTCTTCCTGCCTGGTGGGTGGCCTACCTTGGTAAGGTCCTCGGATGCTCCAGGCTGACCTGTGGCCAGCAGGGGTGCCGGGCGCAGGAGGGGGTCAGGCAGCAGCTCCAGGCGTGGCCGCTTGCTCTCCATGAACTCCAGGTCAGCCTTGCCCAGCTCAGGCAGGTACGAGTGGGACTCAGGCCTCAGATGCAGCTCCTGGGACCTGCAGGAGGCCAGCACATGGTAGGGTTACACAGAGGCAACCATCTCAAGAACCCAGGGCTTCGGTGTCCACCACCAGCACCGGGACGGACCCAAACATAGATGACTTCCTCCAAGGTCAGGGGCACCAAGGTTGGGGACAGGAAGAGGTCAGGGCAGTGCTGGCAGGAAGTGCCCAGGGGGTCGGCGGGGGTCTAGGGAGCAGCCACATGGGTAGGAAGAAGGTGAACCTCCAACACCACCAGATCTCCTCCATCTGGTCAGGTGGCACCATTTCCAAATGCCCACTGCCTAGGGCAGACATCACTAGCCGATGACTGCACTCTGCTGTGAATCCTGGCCTCACACCTTCTCAGCTAGTGCGCCTGCTAAGAATCTCCAGCCTGATCACCCCCGACCTGCTCTCCTCCCAGACGGCACGGAGGGGCCTCACCTGAGCACACCCGGTGTAGCCACAACGGGCCTCATGTCCTGAGCTCCAGTCCACTCCAGTAAGTGGAAGGCTCTGAGGAGAACTCAGACTCTTCGCTCTCCCCACCCACTCTGGTCCCACAGCCTGTCACCATGTCCCTGCTCTGGGGCCTTTCTCCGAACTAGGACTCTGTCAGGACCACTAGCACTTCAGCCCGTACCTCAGCGATACTCTGCCGTGACGACCTTGCCATGGAGACATACACCACGGACTAAACCCTCTTCTCTAAGCTGCGGTGTCAGGTATCCGATGCCAGGAGCAATAAGCTGGCTAAGGCACCGTCCCTCCACATCCCCGCTCTGCCTCTCCTGCCTAGACAAGGGAGTGAAGCTCCTGGGGCCTGGGGCGGATGGCAGCCGCTCAGTGGAGGCCTCAGTTCCCCCGTGTGACAAAAACACCACACTGGCCTTACCGTTCATTCCCAGGCTGGAACTCGGACAGCAGCGAGGGCCTGCGCCGCTGTGGCTGAATGATGGAGCCGGGGGACAGGTGTGAGGCGTAGTCTCGGGAGTGATGTTGGTACTCAAGCAGCCCCACATCCTGCGGAGGTAGTGGGGGTCAAAGTGGGCACAGAGCAGTCCTGAAGACCAAATTCCAGACAGTGCCTGCAGCACTGACCCCACCCTCCCACTACACCGCAGGTGGCTCCTCCATGCTCTGGAGCTTTGGCCGAGCTGCCCACCCGGCTGCAGCAAGAATTCTGCCTGTCCTGAGACTGTGCAGCAAAATTCCTGCAGGAGGCCCCTGCTCTGGGCTCTGCAGCCTGAGATGCAGCCCAGGCCCCACCTAGGCTAGCCAAGTGCTCATCACAGAGCCACAGAGATACCCGGCCCACATCTGCCTTCCTGTCCCAATGACAAGGCCCTGGATGAGGTCTCCACACTCTAACACACACCATGATCTGTTCTCTAGCACATCTCTTACCATCTAAGAAAATGCAAGCATTAACCAATCAGGCAGACCCTCACACCAGTACAACCTGACCTCAGAAGTGTTAGGTGTCTGGACAAAGTATTTTTAAAAAGACAGACACAAGCTTCCCAACCAGAGCACCACACTGTTTTGCTTGGTGGACGAGCCCCAGTTGATTAGTTCTGTCTGTCTGGAACACTCAGTTCTGCTGCGTGGGGCAAGTGATTAGTGATGTCTGTCACGGCCAGGGCTGTGGGAAGGTGGGATGGCAGATGACTCAAGTTTCCTTTGGCACCGTTTCCTGGTGTTTTGTTGTTTGGGGTTTTTTCTTTTTTTCAGAGCTACAACTTCCCCAATTTTCTGTAAAAAAAAAATCTTGCCATTCTTCTGTTGTCTGGGTTTTTATTTGAAAGCAGTTGCTTCTGCAAAAAGAACCAAGTTGACACCAGGTAGGTGTAGAGAAAGGATTTGTTTCAGATCCAACAGAACATGTGGGGAGGAGGCGGAGCTGGACGACAGGGACAGAAAACTGCAGGGCCTCGGGGAGGAGCCTGCTGGTCCCCGCTCAGTCCTCGGGCTTCGTGTTCTCAGCTTTGACTTGGCACTTGGCACAGACAGAGGGGCCTCTGCACATTTCCGATGCCCTGATTTCCCCCAGAGGCCGAGCCCCCACAGTGTCTAGCACGAGGCAGGAGGACGTGGCAGGGACGTGCCAGGCTGCCAGGCATGGATCCTCCGCGGCGGGCGGGTGGCGGAGGTGTGAGAGGAAAGCAGCAGGCTGTGCTGTGGCGGCTGCCAGCAGGAGCGCTCCCCGCCGGCTCTCCATGGAAAAGCGAAATGAGCAAAGAGGAACAAACAGACTGTCCGAGTGCCGCCACCGCCAGCCAAGGCCCCAAGAGGCACGGGCGGTGCTCAGAGGGGCCCTGCGGGCCTCAGTTTCCCAGTTCAGGAGCACACAGGGGCCTCCTGGAGGCATGAACACCGGTTGGCAACTCAAGGACCACACTCAGGTGCCACCCTGGCCCTGGTGTCCACAGCAGGACCTCAAGATGTGGGATCAGCCGGGCAGGTCACCCCACAGAGTCTCACGGCTCCACAGAGGCAGAGTCGGCAGCAGGGGCAAGGCCAAGGCCAAGTTGGCTTCCAGTGCTGCTGGCACAGGGCCATACCCACACTGGGTGCACCCACGAGATGCCCTGGGGTATGGGAACAGGCAGCAAAGCCCAAGACAACTGAAACAGGTCCCATGCAGCACTGGGCCCTCGGGGGTCGGGGAGGACACTTGGGGCTGCCATCACAATGACAGTGCCACACCATCACCAGTGTTGCCCGCTCACTCTCGCACCTAGTGACCGTCCTCACCAGAGTGACATGGAGCCGAGGAACACGGCGATGAGGCCTGTTGTCCAGCAGCTAGGACAGCACCGTGAACACAGTGTGGAGTAACTTCCTGAGACTGCCTGGCAGGAAGGGGGTTCAGCGACCCTGGCCGATGTCCCCACTCTGAAGAGCATCCCTTCAGCCCACCCAGGAAAGGTGGGGAGAGCTCAGGGGCCCAGAACCGCGAAGGGGGGGGGAGAGCGAGGCTCCACAGCAAAACCAGGGCACTTGCTACTGAGCCCTTGGCCCGGGAAATGCTCCACAGAGACCCAAAGCCCCACTGTGGGGGGAGGGGCCTACATCACGGCCAGTCCAAGGAAGGCCAAGGCAGGGAGGGCTCCCCATCCAGCCCCCATGAGCAGTGCTCCCCACATCCACCTCCCAGCCTCTCTGGGAATAGCACGCCAAAAGCCCAGAGCCAACGCCAGCCAGGCCCTGGCAGAGCAGGCAATGGAGAAACTGAAGCAGCCTCTGCCCGTTAAAGGAGCAGCCCAATGTCGCTCCATGACTCGGTGCCACACCAAGGGCTCCAGGGTTCTGGGGAATACTCGCTTTCAGATGGCACTGTGTGCAGGGCACCGGGAGAGGTCTCGCATCTGGAGCAGCTCTGGCACCCCCATCAGGCCACGTGGGGCGATCCAAACTCCATGGCACCTCACCCGGTTAACTGTGCTGTTAGGCTGTGCCTCAATTTTCGCTTTTCTGTCCTCGGTCTTCCCAGTCACAGACCAACACTCCCCACACCCGTCAGAGGAAGCAGTCTGGCCCGGACAGCAGCCTGGGGGAGCTCTGGCTCGAGTCCCAGGCTGCCCTGCAGGAGGCAGGGAGGTCAGGGGTCAGGAGACACTTGGGCAAAGACACTCGAGCATCCCACCACTGCCGGTGGGTGGCATGGCTGCAGCCGGGAGGGTGGGGCCCCCAGGTCCTGTCCATATATGCCCTGAGTCACCGATGACCAACCGGAGGTATCAGTGACCCAAAGCACCCAGCAGAGGGCAAAGGGCAGGGGCCACAGAGCCCAGAGCTCCCTGAGGCTGAGCCACGGCATGGGCCGGGTGAAGGGCAGGAGGCCCAGCAGGACAGGCCCCACCTCCTCCAGGGAGGTGCCAGACCTGCCCTGATGGGGACAAGTAACAGACGACAAAGGTATATGCACCTCGCTGGGCACTGCCATGAGAACCACAGGGCAGTCTCGGCCCTCGCCAGGACCCTGTCAGAGAGCAGGGTCAGCCACCGGGACGGCGGTGGGCGCTGCACCAACAACCGCTCTTACTGTGGGGGTGGAGGGTGTGCCAAAGGTGACAGTAACCTTCCCAGCCCCGGGACAGCACTTTCCTCAGCCCTGGGCGAGGACAGACCCAGGGCCTCAGGCCACTGCCTTATCAGTGACTTAGCCTGGGGCTGGTTAGGGAACCTCCCTGCCTCAGCCTCCACACCTGCAGAACAAGCTGCAGGGGAGCAGGCTGCCATATGCTCCCCACAATCCTACCAAGGGGCGTCTCCAGCCAGTGACAAGAACATGCCCACGCGTGGCAGCAACTCAGAGAAACATCCCAGGGCCCACAGCTATGGAGACCACTGCAACTGGGAGGCCAGGGCCTAGGCCTCAGTCTGCACACGCACCACATCAGAGGTGGAAATACCTTCCCAGCCCCAGGAAGACACGCACACTCTCACACACACATACACGCAAACGCGCACGCACACACGCGCACAGACACGCTCAGGGCCGTGACCTCTAGCCTCTCACCAAGCAGCGGGAAGCACCAGGCAGCTGTGCAGCGGGCACTGGAGGCTGGCAGAGGAGCCCGAGGCCCAAGCTCCTGCACGGCATGCAGCACAGAGGAAGGCAGGAGAGGAGGAGACAGGCGTATGGGCAGAGGGAGCTGCAGGCGAGGCTAGGGCGGACAGCAGCCACTCTATTTGTCAGGAAAACCCTGCTACTGACCCAGCCTGAGCCAGTGGCCTCCCCATCCCTGCTCTGTATTAGGACAGGGTGTCAACAAGGTACTAAGTTACCCAAGCCAGGCCACAGCTTGCCACCCTCCTTCCTCAGCCTCCAGTGCAGCTGGCAATGTAGGGGTGTACCTCCACACCTGGCTCACCTCCCCGGATGTAGAACGGGAGGCCAGGATTTTTACCAAATGCCCAGCATCTAGGATGCCACCTGCCAAGTACCCCAGGCCATAGCCACACCTGTCTGGCTTAGAGAGCAGAGAGAACAAGGTGACAGGAGTGCCTGGAGCTAACACCAGGCCCCAGGGCATGCGACCCTTACCGTGTGGGGCCGGGCGATCTGCACTGGGTAGGAGATGCCATGGGGCGGGTAGCGGGGCTCGGTGGCCCTCCAGGTCTGTGCCACAGGCTGCGTGGATCCCGACATGGCAGTGGGGGCTGGGCGGGCTCTGGGCCCGAGTTGCTCTCTTGGTCACCACCAAGGGTCAGCAGGAGGCCCCCGTCATCAGCTCAGTGACCACCCGTCACAGCCATCTGCGGAGAGAGCAGGAGACGAGACACGTGGTCACCAGCCGGAGCCTTCCAGCCACCGGCACGAGGCGCAAGGGAGCAGCCGAATCGCAGGGCCTCGGGGCAGGGTCCAGCCAGTCTGATCAGGGGAGAGCTGGCCCCCGGCAGACCCGGCCCGTCCCCACCTCGGCCGGGCAGCCTCTCTCCAGGCCTCTGGGACTTTCCGCAGCTCCAGGGCAAAGTTCTCCAAAAGTCCCTGGCAGTCGCGGCTCCCAGCACCGGCCCCGGCGCCGGAGGCCATGGGAGGGAGGGGGGAGGTGCACACAAGCGACTGGCGGTGGCCAGGTCAGCTCAGGCAGGCCACAGATGACACAGCGTGACCCGGACAGAGCCAGGCGGCTGGGGCCGCCCAGGCCACGACACTGTGACACAGGGCGGGATGACGCGCGGGTGACCGAGAGACCCAGGGGTCAGGGACACTGACAGCGAAACAAGAGGCAGTGATGCTGCTCCACGGCCACGCTGGAGAGACCCAGGAAGAGAAGGGCTCGCGGAAACCAAGGCCCTCAGAGGCTGTTCTGCCTAGAGATCAGGGGCGCCCGTGGGCCCTCCCCTTCCTGCCTCTACTGCCCCAGGTCCAGGGGTTACAGCCAGCTCAAGGGCCAGCGGCGCACCAGGGCCCGGCTGTGTATAAACCCCTCTCCCAACCGAGCCAGGGCAAACCCAAGGGGCCACAGGGACCAGCATCAGCAGGTGGCCACGCAAGCACACCTGGGCTGCTGCCAAGGGCCCGGGGTAAGGAGGGGAAAGAGAGCAGATGCCCAGCTCCCAGAAGCCCATCCTGGACAGCGGCCCTGGCCCAGAGCTCACCCAAGCTGTGGGTGACTGCGGTGACCTGCCGCTTGGCGGGCTAGGGTGGAGGAATGCTGGAAGGGAAAACGAAGATCACTAAGGCCACAGAGGAGCAGGAGAACCCTAGACAGGAGCCCCGACTGCATCCCACTCCCACCTCACCTTTGACCCGGGGTCCTGACTCTTCTCAAGACTCCAAGAATGGTCATGTGGTCCACCCTTGGCCAATCACATTCCTGCATGCCCAGAGCTAGCAACTGGCTGAGAAGACTGCATGTAACCCAACCCCGGCCAATGAGAGTCAGTCCTGCTCAGGGGAAGAGCCTGGGACCGGCCGCGGCCTGCAGGGATGGGAGCTGGAGAACACGAGCCAGGAGCTCGGGGCCACAGACCCCCACGAACCATGCCCACAGAAGGATGGCAGGAGCAGAGAGCCACCCAGGAATACATTAGCCACCCTGCCCACCACCCAGCGTCAGGACGCACACGCGGTCACGCACACACAGGCTGAGCTCCACTCCACCAGCCCTGAGCTGTGCGGCCCTGGCAAGCGGGTCTCCTCTGACATGGCTGAGTGGGCGGCCAGTGTCCCCGCCCCTCAGGGTCACCTCAGAGATGCCACCTTTGTGGTGTCCTTGGCCACAGCATTCAAAGGTTGCCCCACCTGCCATGACGAGTGTCCCCAGAGCAGGATGGCCCGAAGCAGGGGCTCTGTGACCCCGCATCTTCACACGCCATGAGCTTGGTGAAGCCAACTTCCAACCCTGCCAGCCTCAAGCTTTAAGGAAAACAGTCTGATAGTCCTTCGAACACTCCCACCTAACACTGAACACCACAGGCCCAGGCAGCAATTCCACACCTGGGCACAACCTGGAGAACGGGGCCCAGGACTCCAACCAGCACAGGGGTGGCAGTGCCCAGAACCTGAGTCATGGCAGGGGCGCAGGTCGGCCAGGAAAGGGGCCGCACTGCCCGGGTGAAAGCAGGACACCACACGGGATGGGACGCAGGAAAGACCAAGGCCCTGGCTTTCATCAGTGGGGGCAGGGGGACATCCGGAGACACCTGGCCCAGCACCCTGAGACAGCATGGACAGGACCAGAGAGCCTTGTGACCTCTCCAAGACTCGGAGCCCTGGGCCAGGACAAGGCAGTTGGGCACACTCGTGTCCCCCCAAACAGGCAGGCTCAGTGCTAGGAGCTGGAGACTCGGGGCCAGAACCCCGTCATGGTCCGGAGGCCGAATGGCAGCACCAGTGATCCCAGAACAGAGGAGACGGGTAGAGAGGGGACTGTCAGGACAACTTCCAGAGCATGGGCGGCCGGGAGAGTAGAGGGAAACGGGGAGGCAGAGTTCTCAGTGGGGGAAGACGCAGCCGGAGCCGAGGGGAGACCTCCGAGCCCAGCAGGAAATCACTCAAGGCCCTGAGGCCATAGATGGGACTATTTTGAGCTGGGGGCAATGAGGGTCAGACTGCTTCACAGCAGGCCAAAGGGGGAAGTGTAGGCCAGGGAGGCGGGGTGGCTGCTGCACTGTGGAGGCCGGGGCTGGCTGGCCCTGGCTGGATCTAGCAGGGAGCACAAAACGGGGAAAGTGGGCGGTTGCACGAGAGCCTGAGAGGAGCTGCTGCAGGCCTCGGGAAGAGCTGGCCACAGGGGACGCCGCCACCATGCCCAGCACCGCTCTCCCACTGGTGTCCCCCGCAACGGGCAGGCTCAGTGCTAGGAGCTGGAGACTCGCAGCGGGACCTGCAAGGCCTGCTCACTCCGGTAAACAGCAGGCACCCAGTGAACGTGCTGAGCCCGGGTGGACAGGACACCGCCCCTGGCCCAGCCCAGCTCAGCCTGCAGGCTCACAAGCCACCGTGCAGGTCCAGGAAGCCAGGGCCCACGGAGGCTGGCCACAGCCTATCTGGTGCCCACAGGACCACACTCCACAATTCTCCGCAGGGCGAGGGGCCAGGCTCAGACTGGGCAGTGTGATGGCGGTGGCAGTCACCCTTGGAGTCGAGGTGCTCACACTGGGCAGACGTGCTGTGCCCGGGGGCATCTCGCAGGGTCTGCTAGCGCCTGCTAGCTGCGCCTGTAGGAAACCCCCGGGGAGGGAGCGGAGGACAGCTGACACTGGCCTGCGGCAGGGATGGTCTGGAATCACCAGTGAGCCGGCTGCGGGCTGGAGGGAACTGGCAACCAGCAGCCCACCTGGGGAGGGGCAGGGTCCCCAAAAGGACGCCACACGCTGGGCCCAGTCCCCACAGGAGGATGCTGGCAGGCACTCCTCCAAGGATGAAGCCCCGCTGGCTTCGTCCAGCCTCTGCAGCTGCCCATCTCCTCAGGTTCCCAGCACAAAGACACCCGCTCCCGTCTGCCGGTGCTGTCGTGTGGCTGACACACAGCCGTCTCCGTGTCCCAGCGGCCGAATGTCCTCTCCTGTCCTGAGCCCCTTACCAGTCCAGTGGCCCCAGTGAGGGTATCCGCAGGACCCTGCTTCTGAGGAAGGCAAAACCCGCTCACTCCTGGGGCCTTTCTCGGTGCATCCCCAGGCCTGTGCACAGCAGGCCCCTAACAACCACCTGCAGGACAAGTCCCCAGGCAGCCGTCGGGCGGGAGGCCGGGCGGGAGGCGGGAGGCGGAGAAACACGCACCCCCTGCTGGCTGGCCACACCTCACCTGCACTTTCTGGCAGGCTATCAACATCAGGGATCAGGCCAAGCGTGCGAGGCCGCCCCAGACTGTGGCAGAGCCCGGCCCTTGGGTGACCCTGAGACCCAAGAGTGCACCTCACTTTGGCGGCCTAGCGCTCTGCCCGCCACGGCCAGAGGCACACAGCACGTACTGGCACTGAGGACGAGGAGCAGGTGACGGGGAAGGCCCTGCCCAGGAGGCAAGACAAGAGCCACTTCAGGGTGGCACAAGGTGGCAGTGCCAGGGAGCAAAACAGACCTGGGGACAATAGTCCAGAACCAGGGTTCCATGCTTACGGTGGCCTCATGGAATGTCACCACCAGGTGTCACCTGGAGGGAGGAGCCACAGCCCTGGGAACTGGGTCCCCGGTGGCAGAGGCAGCCAGGCAGGCTCTGAGGCAGCGAGTGGCCAGGGCAGCCAGCACAGGCCGAAGACATGGGGCTCCATGGACTCGGTGGGGGGACTCCTGGGGCATGCACGGGCCCACACGTGGCCTCCTGCTTCACGGCCATTTCTGGTCTCTACAATCTGAGGCCACTTCAGCTATGCCTTTCACACAACAGGGGGATGGCTGCAGGTGGGAGCCCCAGGAGCACGGCAGCCACCGTCACACCGCAGGAAGCCCACCGGTCCCTGGCCCGCGCCGGCCCTTCCAGGACAGGGAGTCACCAGGCTCAGAGCCCTTTTTGGGTGCAGCCACAGCCATGTGACCTGCCCATTCTCATAAGGCCACCCACACCCCGTATCCAGGGCTCTGCCCGAGCTCAGCCACCTTCTACTGTATGCGGCAGCAGAGCCTGAGCGGAGGAGAGCAGTCACAGCGGAGTCCTGCTCACCAGGGCCCAGGGGACGCGCGGCCGCCAGCGGCTGACCATTGGCCAGGTCCTCCACAGGGGCCCCCGAGGAGCAAAGAGGACAAAGTGGGTGAGAAAAGCGGCAGGGAAGACAGCGGAGGGCAGGACAGGAAGGTGGACAGGGCGGGTGGACACGAGGGAGGGTGGATGGATTAGCGGAATGAAGGTCAGACGGGAACACACGGATGGCCGGGCCAGCGATGAGTGAGTGGACAGGACGGAAGGGTGGATGGACAAGTGGACAGATACAGATGGGAGGAAGGAGAAGCAGATGAAGATGAGCGGGTGAGTGAGTGAATGGACGCACAGATGGAAGGAAGGGAGAGACGGGGGAATGGATGGGCGGAGGAGGACGGACATCAACCAAACTGTCCCACTCTCGGGGTTGTTTGGCTCCTGCTCTGTGACTGCGCTCCAGGGCACAGAGGTGCCGTCACAGACCGCTGGGCGCACAACTCTGTCCTCTTAAGCAGTGTCACACACAGCATGCACACCACGCAGACTCAGGGAACAGCCCCCAAGAGAGACACGATGCCACAGCCCAGCATCTGCACGCCAAGTGTTTGCCCCAAGGAACTAAACACCATTGGAAGCAAAGCCATGGGAACGAGGGTCCACACCAGAGCTACACCCCGTGGCCCGGGAGAGCATGCCCTCTAGCGCACCTCTCCCCACAGCTGGAGGGGACTACGGAATACTACTCAGCCATCAAAGGGACATGAGAAGAATCTCATAAAAGCACAAGGTGTGACGCCATGGGGTGAAAATGTTTCTGGCCTGGATAAGGACGCTTGGGTGAGGAGCTCAAAGACCTGTAGAGGGGTCCCACAGCTCGGGCCCCAGAGGGAGATGGAGCCCGGCCAGGACAGGACCGCAGTGTGGGGCAAAGGATGACCCTCCTTGTTGATCCACCCACAATGAGGATCAACACCAAGTCTGGGAACCTCCAGCACCGTGGAAAGCAACACTATCTCACAGCCCAAGACCCCAACACTGCACCTAGGGCTTGGGCCAGTGCCAGCCTCTCCCCACCTGTGCTGCCCTCCAGCTGCCGGCACAAGCCCTGCCCCCAAACCTGAGACACACGGACCAGCAGAGGCTCGGGACGCCACACTGGCCCGGGGCCACACAACCAGGCTCTCTGTCCCCAGCCTCATCCGCCTGGAGCGGCTCTGGTCCAATTTAATCTGTGCATTTGTGAGCCTGGGCCTGGGCCAGCTCACTGCCCCCAAGGCGAGGGCGCTGACCTCTTCTCCTTCACCTCTTACCATTTAACTCTCAAGGGGAGAGAGGGTGTGCGGCCAGCTCTCCGCTCCCGGGTCCCAGGTCGCCCAAGGGCTGGACCCACACAGACAGGCGCCTGCTCTTCCTTCTCCGCCTGGTGCCTGGGGAAGCCGCACTTTATTAGCCTGGCTTCTCCATCTGGCTGCCAACGATGAGGTTCTCCACAGAGGGCAGGGTGGCAAGGGGACAGCAGGCTGCCAGGACCCGGGATTTCTCAAGGGATTGGGGCCTGGTCTTCCCCACCGCAATGTCTGCACAGAAAGGACTCAACAGCCCAGGAGGAAATTGTCCCAAGGCCACATCGAGTGACCGAAGAAGGCAGATACTTAGGTGAGGTGCCACAGCTACTAAATTCACACACAGGAAGTTAAATGGCACATGGAGGGAGGCACACCTGTGATCCCACATTCTCTGGAGGCTGAGGCAGGAGGATTCAAAGTTCCAGCCTGGCCTAGGTAACTCAGCAAGATTCTGTCTCAAAACACCTACAGGGCTGGGGATGGAGCTCGGTGGTGATTTGGCTCGTATGTGCAAAGCCTCAATTTCAAGTCCCAATAGTATACACACACACACACACACACACACACACACACACTCTCTCACACACACACACACACACACACACACACACACACACACACACACACACCACTCTGCAGGGAGGCTTCCCAGAGCTGATGGCGTTGCCAAAATGTTGCCAAGGACGCCAAGCATCCCCCTCCCAGTGCTCAAGAGTATCAGGCCTGCTGGTGGTACTCATGTTTCTGGCCTGGATAAGGTCACTTGGGTGAGGAGCTGCGGAGGCCCTGCTACCTCAGTCCCGAAGGGTGGGCACACAGGCGGGCTGGTCTTTGGGCTTCACTCCCTCAGACCCCAACCTCCATTCCCAGACTTGGCCCCGCCACCCTGCACACAGCCCACATCTGCACTCACACACAGCTGCCGGATGTGCCCTCCCCACGCCCTGGGGCGGCTTTCAGAGGAATTTACAGGGGCGACCCCTGCTCTGGAGCAGCTCTCCGGGGGACGCCAACCGCTTGTGAACAAGGACAAATGTTCCGCAGCTATTCTTAGCGACAGCCGCCTGCTGCAGCGTTCACCCCACCGGGTACAGCCCTGGCTTGGATGCTCCTGCTAGGCCCGGCTGCCAGGGCCCACGTAGAGCTCAGGTCTGGGGAAGAGGCCTCCTATCAAAGATCGAAGATCGAAGAATGCTGATCAACTGTGGACGGAGGAGCCACTATCGGATGGCCCTGCAGCCAAGATCTCCAGGAATAAACAGACGCTGAGGGCCCCAGGCAGAGGGAGAGTACAAAACAAAGATGAGGCTCCTCCTGGAGTTGGGGGGGCGGATGTGTGGCCAAAGCAAACAGACACAGCCCCAAGGAAGGGGCAGCTGGCCAGGCCTGGGTCAGGACTGCGGCCCGGACCCTGCGGGCCCCAAGCCACAGGCAAAGCCAGAAAGTCAGGTTTAGAAACATCTACTTTTCTGAAAAATGGAGAGGATAAACCCCACCTAACTGCCTGGCAGCAGCCCCCGAAAGGGGTGACCAGACCCCAGGATGCGCAGAGGACAAGGGGCCCCCAGAAGCCACACTCAGTGCTGCGCCACCACAGGCCCGGAGAGGCCGTCCACGACACCCCGTACCCCAGTGGGATGCTCTGGCCACGCTGCATGGAGCCCCATCTTGAGGGGGTGATAACTGCTCCTGTCTGCCTAGCACCCCAATTTCCCTTCCCCTCCCACAGCCCTAGCCTGGTGTCTGTAGGAGGTTAACCTTGTCCTCTGAGCCTGACCAGTGCCCCCCGTCCAAACCACACTGGCTGCAGTGGTTGGTTTGGGTGGGAAAGCAACTCCCAAGCTGAGCAGATGGAACCCTGCCCTGTAATACTGGGAAGAAGCTTTCCTTGCCCTAGCTGCTGAGATGTGACTGTATGCCAGGGGCGCCTGGATCCAACCATGCCTGAAGCCGTGCTTTACTTAGGGGCCTTTGTGCTCAAAGCAAGAGAAACAGGAAGCCCGATGGCTGCCACCAGAGATAAGCAAGCAGCCTCTCAGAACTCAACCGCTAAGGTGCTTTGGGCTCCCCAGAACCAGAGCTCCTCCCTCCCAGGGGGAGCACACGAACCTAGGGCAGGTCCAAGGGCCCCGTCCTGGAGGAGGTGGGTATCTTGTGCACCAGTCTGGCACTGACGGTGGCCCTCTGGTCACTCAGAGAGGCCCACATAACCCACCCACGGCCCCACACGCCACCAAGAGCTACCTGGGCTCCTGGAGCATGTGAGGCTGCACAGGCCCACAGGGGCGGGGCCGCCCTGTATGTCCTGCTGGGCCTCCACTGCCTGGCTGCACACCAGACAGAGCAGGGAGACCTCACACACTGTGCCCCTGGCACACATCAGGGGGGTGCCAACCCCAGGGTGCCCCCTCAGCCTCCCCTGCCACTCAGGAGCCCCACACCTGCTGGCATCAGCAGCGTAACCACTCAGCCGGGATGCAAATCCAGCATCCACATCTCCCGCCGCCTGGCACGCCCCTGTCCTTTGGCTGGGGAGACCCCAACTTTCCACCAGTCTTAAGTCAGGCCTACTAAAAGAAACCACAAGCCACTGGAGATAAGCCAGAGCCCCCCAGGTCTCGACTGCTACAGGCACCCAGGCAGGCCCGGGAGACAGGAGGCAGCCACGCGTCCCCACAACAGGCACTGGCCCCACGCTGGCTCTGCCCACCCAGTGCAGGCTCCTAACTGCCCTAAGGCATCACTGTCCCAGTGGTGGTCTTTGCCAGGTGACCAGCCCTCTAGGGACCCCAGTCTCCACACCATGAAGAACATCTGACAGAAGACGGCAGAGGAGACGACACCGTTCACGGTGGGGCTGGATGTGCAGCCTGAGCAGCGCTTCCTCTGGGGGCTGGGACTAGACGGACGCACAGAGGCCTGGGAGTCACCGACACCCGCCGGGCCCTCCAGTGCCACTCGAATCTTCCCCAGCTGGTCCCCGTCTCCAGACCAAGGTCATAGGCCACATATGCTTCCCAGGGCTGCCCTGAAAATGCACTAAGCACGTAGCTTCAAACAGGAATTTATTCTCTGGGCTTGAGCAGCCGGAAGTATGCCATGGCGACGTGAGGCAGGGTCAGGGCCAGCCACCCACAGCTCCCTCACCCTGAGCTGCCGCCACATCGCTTTTGTCCCTGTCTCTGTCTCCACGTGTCCCTCCCAGGAATGCAGGGCCCACCAGCGACCCAGGGTGATCTCCCAAACCCCTCTGCAAAGATACTTTCTCCTGGTACCACTGCATGCTAGACCTGCAAGCACAGGAACACACTCCTGTCACTGGGGCAGCCCCTCAGCCACCCCACTGCCCCAACCTGGCACAGTACAGCAACCCCCCCCCCCCCCCGAGAGCTTGCTCCCTCCCTGGCTTAGCGCCCAGCCAGACAGTCCCCAGGACGGGGCACGGACTGACCACTGGCAGGGTTACCATGCTGGAACCCACTTGCTGAGTGGTCTAGTAGCTGTTGGGCACCAGGCCTCCTCTGGGTGACAAAAAGCCAGGATTCTCACGCCCACGCCTCCCAGGAGGGGCCAGGCTGCTCTGAGTCACACACTCCACCAGCCCCTAAGAGTGAAAGCGGGGGGGTGGGGGGACACACACACACACACACACACACACACACACACACACACACACACACGCGGGGGAGGGGACCGGCTCAGCCCACTGAACATCTGTGTCCCTGGGATGTCCGCAACAACGCCACACTCGACCCCAGGCCCTGCCTGCTCTGCTGCCTGGCTATCACCACCTCTACAATTCCTGCCAGCCCCAGCCCAGCCCACACAGCTGCCCACCCAGCCAGGGCCACAGAGGGCCCATTATGATGTCACAGTGGGAACAGCAAAGGACTCATTGTCATGCAAATGTTGTGGGAAGGAAAGGCCGCTCTCCGGCAGGAGGATGTGGCCTCCTGTGGCCTCCGCTGGGGCCCTCAGTCTGCGGAGCAACCAGACACGGAAGCAGGGCGCGGGATCCCAGCAACCTGCCTCAGCAGAAGGGGGCAACCCACTCCTGGCTGCAGTCACAGGCCCCACACAACGGGGTAACCCACTCCTGGCTGCAGTCACAGGCCCCACACGCACGCTGCTGGCACCTCTCCTCTGCATCCATCATCTCTGAGCTGGGGGCACCACAGGGCCGAGTGCTGATAAAGGGTCATGTCCGAGACCTGGGCTCCAGGCTTGGACAAGGCCAAAACAGCAGGAGCCACAGCTACGGGAGAGACAGGGTCAGGGGACCTGTGCCAGAGGTGGGACTGACTGGCTGGGAGATCACAGGGGTCAGAACTGGGCAGGGGAGTCCCTGGACTGCACACGGTTTGCTTACATCACACACCTGCTCTGTGGACAATGCCAGACCAGGGTGCTTGGGACAGGAAGGGGACAAGAAGCCACCAACAGCCTCGGTCTCCATGTCCAGCCCAGGAGTGGTGACTTAGCCTCTCCCAGGAAGCAGCACTTCAGCAAATGCCGGGGGGGGGGGGGGGCAGAAACTAAAGGAAGGGCAGCAAGTGCAAGGGTCCTGGGGCAGGTGCAGTGTCTCCAGGAATTAAGAGCTACGTGAGGCCTGAATGCCTACCACCCACCCCAGGATGGCCTGGACCCGAGACACGTGCCACAAGCCGCCCCCGTCCACAATGCAGTGCAAACCGTCTCACAACCACGCATGGGACTCCAAGGACTCCCACTGGCCCTGGGGTGAAGAAGGGGAGAGGTGTGAGCCCAGCTGGGCCCACAGTGAGCCAAGCGCACAGAAGTACAGAGGAGGATGAGACAGTCCGGCCTGAGCCAGCCTCTGCATCCAGAGCAGCTCTGCCAACTTCCCCACGGGCCATGGGGACACCCTCCACCCTAGGTGGACGTGGCTGGACCCTGCAGCCAGGCTCTGACTTAAACTTTTTATTTTAATGTGACAAAGAAGGAAGTGGCATCCCGAGGTTCCTTGAGCCCTCTGCCTGGAGTTCCACAGGGTGACATCCTCGGATAACCAGTCCAGTGCCAGTGTCAGAACTAGGGAGACAACACTTACAGCACCAGCCTGGCTCAGACCTCGTACACTCAAATGCGTGCACGCGTGTGCATCTGTGCACATAGGGTCAACCCTGATGGCCATAAGCTCCCTGGGTCCACTTTGTGCCATGTCCTCCCCAGCAGGCATGGAAATGGAGCCACTGAGGCCCTTGGCGCAGGGCAGGGGCACACAGCCCCGACTGCCCAGGGAACACCCGCCTGGGGGCCGTGAGGGGCTTGGCTCAGGGCCACCTCAGGAGTCTTCCTAAGGACAGTCAGGTGGCTGGCAGTTGGCAGGGTGGCTGGGACACCAGGAACCCCTCTGGCTCCTGCTGGTATCCGGTGTCCTTTGCAAGCGCAGGACGGCTGCCACCTTGGCAAGAGGGCCGGCCCCGCCCCCAAGACCACACTGGACACTGCCAGGGAGCCCCCACCCCAAGGAGTCAGCAGAGCAACCTCGGACAGCACCCCAGAAACACAAGCCTGGGTCTGGGGAGCCCTGTTGGCCATCCAGGCCTGTGCTTCTCCTCTCGACCAGAGTTCACCACAGGAAGAAGACTGGGACGGAGACCCAAACCAGCCCCTGGGTCTCACCTGAGGGACCCCAGGCCGTGCTCCTCCTGGTCCCCGAGCCACACCTGCAGGCTGAGCTCCACTTGAGCAAGACCTGTGCAGGGCTGGCTGCGATGGTCCACAAACACACAAGGCCAGGTAGTATGCCTCCAAACAAACCCTGGCCTCCACACCGGGCAACCCTCCGTAAGCCACACAGCATATGAGGTGGAAGCACAGCACATCCATTTGCCAGATGGGAAAACTGAGGCTGAGACCAGAAGTTATTTTCCAGCCAACAAGATGCAAAGCTGGTAAGACTTCCCAAGCCCACTCCAAACCTACAGTTCTTTCACCACCCTCTACCCCCACCCAACAGGGACCCCACCATCACCCCACTTCACAGATCAGGCAATTAAGGGCTCACCAAGGAGGGAGAACCAGGGCTCAATGGACGGCAGCACGGGCCCGCCCGTCTAGCCAGGAGCTCCAGGTCCCCTCGCTGCCACCCACCCACCCGCCTCGCCTGCCCAACGCACCCAGGCCTCAGGACAAATGCCTTCCTCATCCCAACTCGCAACTAAGGGCTCCTTGTGGGCTCAGGGAGCCCCGCCAACTTTCCAGTGTTTCTCCCGCTCCCCGCTGCCAAGGCCCCGGGCAAGCCTGGGCTGGTGGCACTGATTTCAAACCAGACACTGGCACCAAGCCAAGCACCACCTCGGTGGGGAGCCGGGCGCTGGGCCGGGTCGCAGTGCTGCACCTGGCCTCTTAGGCCCGACCCACAGGGCGGCCCATCCCAGGGCTACAAGTGAGCTGTCCCTCGAGGCAGCCCCACCCCCACCCCTGTACCCCTTCAGGACTCCAGCAACTTTGTCTGACAAGAGAAGACAGCCTGGCCATTGTCCTGGGCGCATGGGGCTGGCCACACGGCCACTCTGCCCGGGGATGGTCTGCGTCCTCTGCTGGCCGACCCTCATCCACGGCATCCAGACCTGGCCCAGGGCCACCACGTCCAGGCCAAGATGAGGACTTCGAGTAGGGGACTGCAGCGGCCCCAACATACTGCCCCTGCCCGCATCCCATGGGCCACAACCCCCCAGACTGGGGCCACCTCCTCCCAGGCCAAGGGACCAGACCGTGGCGTCCCCGGCCCACCACCAAGCCCAGTAACTTCTCTTACCGAGCACACACGAGGCCTTCGCTGGCCACAGACAACTTGAAGGAACTCTGCACACAAAGGGAGGGCGGCACTCAGGGCAGTCGGCGCCCGTGGCCCGGCCCGGTGGCCTGGGGGACGCACCCTGTGCCCCGTGCCCGGCCCATCCTGCTGGGGCCAGCGCAGCACCGCACAGCACACACGGAGGCCGCTCCCTTCCCGCGAGACTTGGGACTCCCGGCTTGGGAGGCGCTGCAGGAGTGGCAGCCAGGCCGGTCCCCCCCAGCTTCCGGCCCAGAGGCCCCCCGAAAGCACAGCAAGTCGAGGCCCAGCGAGGACAACGTGCGGAGCTGCCAGAGCCCACCGAGGGCTGCCACCACCCAGACACGGCCTCCGCGGCGCTGCTCCTGCACTCTGGGCCTATAAACACAGGGAATTACATAAGTCCACCCCTCTTGTTTGGAAGCCAAAAGTACGAGCTTTCTCTCCCAGCCCTGGCAGTAAGTAATAATTCCTCATCGCCATGGTAACCCTGGCGGGCTTCCAGCCGACTCAGGCTGAACACTGCGAGGCCTTTTTATAGCTCGGCTCTTCACTCTCTGCTCGCTGGCAGGCAGAGGCAGCCAGGCCGGCGTCCCCTCCTTTAACCGTTTCCTCCCAGCCGGACGGCCTTGGCTCCTGGCGCCCCGAGCGGCCACTCCTGCCGGTCCTCCATTCCGCTGGGTCAGGTGGCTGAAGCCGGGTCCTCCTATCTTCATCTTCATCTCAGCAAAGGGAAACAGGACCTAGGTTCCGAACCAGGATCAGCTCAATGTGAGGCTTGGGAAAAAAGGCAGAGCTGGCCTGACACATACATGTATGCACACACGCGTGTGCGCTCACACACAGAGACTGCCAAAGTTGGCATGTGACTGGCCAGCAGCTAGACCGTGGCTGCCTTCCCTGTGTGACTCGAGCACAAGCCTGTGCCTCAAGATGTCAACTGTGCCTGACTGGGGTGTGCAGGGCTCCAGCACGAAGGCAGGACACCCACAGCCGGCCACAGGTGCTGCAAAGGCAACCGATGCAGGAGGCCAGGCTGGGGCAGGATCTGGAGGCCTCACGTTTACAGAGCCACGGCTGGAATGGAGAAAGCAAGGCAGCCAAAGGCCACAGTGTTCCTGCCGTGGCTCACTCTGTGATGGACAGAAGACAAATCAAGGCGGCACTGCCAGGAAGCGAGGGGTGGGACCTGGCCAGGGCAGGAAGCAGGGCCCGTACGCTGCTGGGTCGGTTCTGCACACGGACCTGAGCAGCCCTCCCCTGGCCCAGGACTGGCGAAGCCTCCCTGACCTGCCAGGGCTGGCTCACAAAGTGTCACTCTGCCGTCACCTGCTGCCACTTCCTGTGCATTCCCACAGATGCTGAGTAGCGCAGCATTTGCGGAGTGACTTGATGATGATGATAAATCATCAAAAACCAGAAGCAGCCACAGGCAGTGCCTTCCAGACAGAGCCAGGGCCAAACGCAGCTGGGACTCCGAGCAAGCTAGCGTGTGGTTAACCGTTCAGCAGAAGGACTCACTCCTCAGGCCTCGACCGACAAGTACCAACAAGCCATTGCCAGGGCCTGCCCGCTGTGTGTCGGATGCCCTGTGGAGGTCAGGACAGGATTCACTGCAGCAGGGACCACAAAGGGAGGGCGGCTGGGAGAAGACTCGTACAGCCAGGCTTGGTGCCTTCCCGCACTCTGGGAGGCTGAGGCAGGAGGATCAAATGCTGGAGCTCTGCCAGGTAACCTAGTGACTCAGCAAGACTGTCTTAAAATAAACAAATACAAAATATAAAATCAGGTTGGGATGCAGCTCAGTGCAAAGGCCTTGGTTTCAATCCGCACACCACACACAAAACAAAAACCCAAAGGAGGCATGGGGCGGGTGGCCCCGAGCCAGGCCCCTGGTTCTAGGGCGTCAATCTCATCCCCCTTATCCACCTTTCTCACAGTCATGTAGGGTGCACCCCCCCGCTGCCTTCAGGCCACACAGATCCCCATGTGGAGCGCAGGTGCTTGAGATCAGCAGGCCTGGCCCAGATGGACAGAGCTGGCCTTTTCCCAGGCGCTGCTTCGAGCAGGGGAACCTGGGGCAGGAGACAAGTTTCCCAGACCGGACGCGAATCCGCAGCATGGAGCGTGACTCCACCACAGAAAGGAATGAGTTCGGTACAGATACTTAGAATCCCATCGCTCTGGGAGGCTGAGGCAGGAGAATTAAAAGTTTGAGCCCCATCTAATTAACTTAGCAAGAGCATCTCAGAATAAAAAATAAAGGGGCAGAGGGATGCTGGGGATGTAGCTCAGTGCAAAGGCCTTGGAGTGAATCCCCAGTACCTTTTCCCACAAAATAATTTGGCCCTGACCCAGGATGTGAGAACAGAGCCCAGAAACGGTACTGCATTTAAGAAGCCAAACACAAAATCACACCCTGTGCGACCCCCACAATCCTACTAGTATGCGAAGAAATTTGAGGACCGTGGGCCGGCCAGGGCCTGCGCAGGGACGGAGAGTGGTGACGGGTGAGATGCTCACTTGCCCTGGCCTCCCTCAGGGTGAGAACATACGAGAAGCAGCCAGAGGCTCCATGTCACGAAGGCCGGCTCCTAGGACGGCTCTTCCCACACCATCGAATCCCACCCCAATTAAGGGAAGATGGATCTGCGGGGCCGGCACAGCCGGCGCCCTGGCCCCTCAGCCAGGCCAACTCTGAGGCCCGGCATGGCCCTAGGTGCTGGGCCGACAGTGGCCATGAAGACTTGGAAACCTTGCATGGGGTGAAAATGGAATTACCAACTCTTCCAGTTTCTGGCGGCTTCCGTGACAGGTCACCCCTGAGGGGCAACAGGAGCCAAGCACCCACCTCGGCCGGGGATCCTTCATCCCCAGCAAGTGGCCACATCATGCCAGCCACAGCCTCTCTCTCCATGCACCTGCCCCAGGCACCCTCACTTCTCTCTGGGGGACATCTGTCATCCTACTGGGGCCCAGCACTAGCCAGGACAAGCTCACCCCAAGTCCAGCCTTGATGACACTGGCCAAAGACCGCTGTCCAAGGGAGGCCACTTGCCCAGCTGCCAAAGGGGTGTCACTTTGGGGGCCATGACTCAACCCACCGCCCCCCTCAAGACTCTGCACTTGAGACCCAGAACCCCCAGCCACCTGCGCCCCTCCACGGCGCTGGGTGTCACTGGGGCAGGCAAGGGACAGGAGGCAACCTGGTCTATCTGTCTGTCAGTGCCTTTGTAAAGCCCATCCCTGTCCCAGCAGCTGTGTGAGGGTAACTGGACAGCTAATGCCCACAAGGTGCCCATTTCTAACCACAGTGCCCTTGGCTGCACGCAACTGCTAGGGGAGGGTGGCTGCTGGCTCTGGGCATCCGTGCCCGGGCAGTGTATGTCAGAAGGACACCTATACTCTCCACTCGCCAAGCACCAGGTTAACAAGGGCTCCTTGCACGCTCTGCAATCCCACAGGGTGCTGTTATCTCCACAAGTTCAGATGGGGAAACTGAGGCATAAAGCCACGACATCACTAACCCAAGAGCACACAGCTAGAAAGTGCAGCACCCAAATAGCTCACCACTGGGCTTCCCAGCCTCTCCATGAAGGCCAGAACCCCCAGGAGACAGCGCAGACACAGCCCTAACTTCCGCAACAGCATCTGCAGAAATAGCAGATGTGACTTCCCAAGACTCATGACCTTCCGGAACTTTCCATGGGACTCTCTGCCCCCAGCAAGGGACTCCAGGATAAAAGTCATGGCTGAGAACAGAGGCCACAGAAGACAGCAGGACAGCAGTGACCGACAGGGAAGCCCTTCCTGTCTGCACAACGCTCTTATGTGAATTGTGTTTCTCATAAAACCACATTCCAGCTGTCCTCAAAAAATGACGGCGCCCCTGCCACACTGCTCCTGCTCCAAGTACCAAGCTCCTCAAACAGGGGCTGGTATCCAAAACATTCTCTACACCTGACACATGAGCTCAGCACCAACCCAGAGGAAAAGGGAGAAACAGAATCACTGCACTTGAACTTGACCTCTGCATTAGAAGTGCAAGAGCCGGAGGGCTAGGGCTGCAGACAGCCTCACACCAGAGGCCACGCGGGGTCAATGGGGCCTGCCCTGGCCGGCACCACTCCTGGAACTCAATGGCCACAGGGTCTTTGCACCTGATGGCCTATGTGACCACAAGCAAGGCCTGCTTCCACAGGGACACCGGGTCGGTGGCCTCAGCCCGGAGCAGCCACTTTGTGCCTGAGGCCAGTGCAGTTCTGCAGAGATATGTGCTGCTACAGCAGGAGCTGTGCACCTACATGGCTTGGGGGGGCTGCAGTGGCACTTGTATAGCTCTACAAGCCACAGGCTGGCTGGCTCAATGCCCTCTGTGTGACCCTGGGCAACTCAAATAACTTCTCTCTGCACCCAGCGTCCTTGCCTATAAATCAGGGCTCATTAAAACAGCATCCTCCTAGGGGTCTCCAAAGGAACCCATCATGGTGTGACACACCTGGCACACAGCCTGGCATGAAGCCCGCACCAGGAAGCATCAGAATCACTATGGACATTAACAGTGACGGTCACACAGCACAGGTTCGCACTGCGCCCAGCCCTGGGAAGGTCGGGATGTCGTTTCCGTTCAACACGCAACACCATGCACTTTCTGCACACCGGTCCTTGCAGCGCCATCCACTGTGCTCCCCCTTCTGGCACCCTGGACTGCCCCTCCCAGGAGCTGGGACACTTGCTCCAGCCAGAGCCCAGGAACGCAGCCGGCCCCTGCCCAGCTGCACCAGGAGGGCCAAAGAACCCGGCCCAAAGCCCGGGACAGCGAGAGGGAAGAGGTGTGGACCCCAGCAGACCTGCAGAGGGCAAAGTGCACTGGAACACACTGTCCCCACAGCTGGGCCGGTGCCCCAACCAGCCAGCCCTGACACACACGGTGCCTGGCACCGGGGCAGCGCTCGTCCTGCACCCCCCACAGGGCAACCTAGAGGCTGAGGAAGGAGGATACAGGCTGCGTGGCTGCTCGCTCTGCCCTGTGCCCTTGTACTCGACAGCGATCACTACACCGCACAGCCTCTGGAGAGGCAAACACGCCTGCTGCCCTGACCAGGTATTATTTCTGCAGTCGTCTGCAACAACTTCTGGCTGGCAGAGGATTATCAACCCTGCATGGCACAAAGTCAAGGCCACTCAGGTTGCTGGGGCCGGGGCTGAGCCCACCGTCCAGGGACCCAGTCCAGGGACCTGTCGTCCATCAGCACCACTGACCCACCCGCGGGGACCAGGTCATGTCATGTAGGAGACACTTGTGGGAGCTGAGGGTTAAAAACAGCCTAACATTGATCGGGCAGGCACCCATCCGTAATTATGAATCTGATGTAATCAGGCACCCCACTAACTCCATTACTTATTTATTTACGGGATTGCTTATTTAATTTATGGGCCCTCTTCCCTGAAAAGTCATCTCAGCTGACACCCCTCGGGCAAGGCGGGGAGGGGAACCAGCAGGAAAGGGGAAGGGGGGAGGGGAGCGGGGGAGGGGGGCTTAGCTGCCCAGGCAAAATGTGGAGTCAAAGCCACACCGCTCTCTAAGGCAGCCATGACAGCAGTGGCATGGCGCCACAGAGGAGCCACCCAGCGGCTAATGGGACAGACGGTGCCAACAGAGACGGGGCGAGTCCCCAGGCCCAACTCAGGGACACAAAGCAGGTGCCACTCCACCACCTGCACCTGGACACCTGCTGGATACACACAGGTCCACGCCCTTCCCTGAGCTGCCCAATAAAGCAACTTCTCATCTGCGACGGACAGCAGGGGGAACCTCCACAGGCAGGAAAGACCATCCTGCCGGGGCGCGCAGCCAAGGGTCAGACACCACGTGCACGTGACAGCTTATTAGGACACTCTGCAGGGCTCCAGAGACTGTGGAAAGGAGAGGCTCACTGCACAAAAACAAGACCTTCTGGGGTTGCGGGAGCTCCGCGCCACATTCAAGATGGATGTTCAACGTCACGTCATGTCACACAGACCACAGGAAGGAGCCCCCACTACCCCCAATCTCAGGGCCCAGGGACCCTGTCCCACCTGTCAGCCACATCTCTTGAGCCTTAAACTCTCCTTCAAGTTTCTCAAAAGCAACTCTGGGGCAGGGCATGGTGGTACTTGGCTGTAACACTAGCACCCAGGAGGCTGAAGCAGGAGGGTTGCTAAACTCAGCCTGGACTATGCAGTCAGATCCTGTCTCTTTTTTTTTTTGAGACAGGATCTCACTTTGTAGTTCAGGCTGACCCTAAACTTACTATTTAGCCCAGACTAGGCTTGAACTCACAGCAAACCTCCTGCCTCTGCCTTCCAAGTGCTAGGATTATAAGCGTGAGCCACTATGCTGGCACTGTAATCTGTGGTTACTGGGGATCAAACTGAGGACCTTGCCAGGCAGATGCCAGAACCACTGAGCCTAATTCCTGGCCCCAAAATTGCATGAAGCAAGAAATAAAAGCCCTGACAGCTTCCTGAGGAGCACTGGACAAGATGTGTGTGGGCGCGTCCCAGATGAGCACCCTTGTCAGGTAATGAAGGAAGATGGCTCAGCCTCGCTGCCATGTGAGTAAGTGCCACTGCAGGTCGGGACGGGCAACATGGGCAACGCCACTACTACTGGACAAGGCCCAGTGAGAACAAGACCAGCCAGAACCCTTCCACCCGACACACCGCCTTAGGTTGGTCACTGCCTCTAGGTCCAGGACATTTAACTGCTGCCTGCTGTGCAGACAGCGTTCGGAGGCAAGCCACTCTCAGGGAGACAAACAACAGAGACCCTTGGGGAGGGGCCGGCCCTGCTGGACACTGGCAGCGGGCAAGGCATTCTAGGGGCATAGGACAAGGCCACGCCAAAGCCCAGGATCAGGCCAGCAAGGGTAGTGGGAGCAGAAGGGCGGGGACACAGCGGCAGGGTGGGGGTGGCACGCCACCATGCAGGGGCTCTCCAGGGCAGCCTGCCACCCTGTGAGTAACGGGCCAGGCTGTAGCTGGGAGCTGTGCAGGAAGAGCGTCCCCGGGGCCCGATTAGCAGGGCGGCCTCGGGCAGACGCGCTCGCTGGGCTGCTGGGCTGTCAGCCTCCGCCATCACAGGCACCATTAATTGCTGTCATCTGAGGTGGCCCTGTGGGGAGGAGGGGGAGGGAGGGAGGCCGGGCAGCTTCTGGAGCTAGGAAGGAGACAGTGGGAGCGGGAGGGGGCAGAAGTGGAGACCCACGGGGGAAAGTCAGTCCCACTGCCCAGACAGGCCCCACTGGCCACCACCCCCACCCTACAGCCCAGCCCTGGCATCTGCTCTGCCCCTCAACCACAAGGCCAGCCACCGCAACCAGGCCACCCAGTGGGCGCCTGATCCACAGCACCAGGGACAGCACATGGCCTCCCGGGCTGTGGCGTCCTGCTCTGCCAGGTGAATGGTGACTTTGGGGTTGACCGTGAAGAACTCCACATGTGGTGGAAGGACAGCGGCCAGGGGGCCCCTCAGCACCTCTGGCCCCTGCCACTATCTGCTCTGTCCCCGCAGGTCCCCGAGGAGGGGCTCAGGAGGCTCAGGGAGCAGCAGGGCACTGGAGGCAGGACGGCCCACCCCCAGACTTGACAGATCACCAAGGGAGGAAGCTAAGTGCTCGCAAACAAAAAGCCCTTTTATCGGCAGTCCCAGGTGGGCTGCTGCCCTGATAACTCAGGGAGGAGGAAGGCAGGCTCCCCATTAGGCGCCATGCAGATAGATTGATGGGGAGCCAGCCACAGAGGGGAGGGGGAGGAAGCAGAGGAGGAAGTGGAGGAGAGAGGCGACCCAGCAAAGCCGCCTGCCTCCCTTTCCACAGGCCCTGGGCCTCCTGTCAAAACGCTGGGTGGGCAGCATGGCAGGCAGCGCACCAAGGCCCCTAACCAAGGGACCAGCGCCATCCTGCTGTGGCCAAGTCTCAAGGAAAGCAGCCCGCAGGGCTGATCTCCACCCTGCCTCTGGGGATCCCTGTCCAGGTGACACCAGGGCCGGTGCCGGGCACCCCAGGGCCTTTGCACAGGATGCACTCGCACCAAGATGGCTCCCTTGGGTATCTGCCTGTGCCCTGTCCTCTCCCTCACCCCATCACCCACCCCTATCCTCTGCCAGTCCCTCACCCATAGGAGGCACCCTGTGAGTGATTCCAAAACCGTCCAGTGAATACAGAACAAAACCTCCTGCCAGTGACCAGGCCCCAAACCCCCCCTTCCCAGGGAGCCATCCAGGCAGCCACAAGGCCCCACAGAGCCCCCACACACCTCCCAGAGAACCCGGCTCCCAGTGAATCCAGACCTGCGTCGCTCAGGAGGCACCAAGCCCCGGGGCACCAACAGGGACACACAGGAACTTCCAGACGCCACAGCCACCAGGAACCAGTCCTCAGGGACCCGAGACCTGCAGTGGAAGACAGAGGTCCTGTTAGCAAACGCTGTGGCATCCATGTCAGGGCCCAGAAGGACCAGTCACGTCCGCTACTGTCCACGTCTGCTTGACTGTCACATACCAGGCCAAGGCATGCCCACCGCAACCCTGTGTGGGGGCATAGCCTCCACTGACGGAGCCAGCGTCTCATGCCCCAGCCTAACAGCTATAGGGCGACCAAGTTGGGTCAGGGCAGCACCGAGCAGCCCATACCCCACAAGGTCACCTGTCCCTCACCCTCAAGGCCCCAGGTGAGCAGGTAAGTCACCTTCCTCACACGAAAAACCCTGACTCCCCATGCAAGGTCAAAAGCATCTGGTTCCAACCTGCCCCTGGCATACTTGGGGTGGGGCAGCCACAGAAGAAGTCAGGGCCAGCAGGAGACACGCAAGTGGTGGACGCTTCACAAGACAAGGTGGACACGAGGCCCACGTACAGGAAAAAATGTTAGAACAGTGCCAGGTAAACCAAAAGACAATCTGAGCTTGGAGGCTGAGGCAAGAAGATCTCCAGTTCAAGGCCAGCCCCGACCACTTCGCAAGATCCTGTCTCAACAGCAACATCAAAACCTCAGTAAACAAAAGAGCATTCTTGACACAAAGTTTAGAGGGCTGATCGCCTCCAGGTACCTCAGGTGTTCCCTCCCTCCCTCCTCATGCCCTGGCCTGACCAAGTGCGTACGTGTTCTTCACTGTGTGACCTTCACATGAAAAAGAGTTAGCAAAAAGCTGGGCAGAGCACTGGAGAGGCCAAACACTAGCAGAGATCCGGGAACTCGCTGAGCTCGGGGCTCCCACAGGGAGAAGGGGCAGGGTCCCCAGGTCACCCCAGGACCCACCCACTCGCCAGCAGCTCAGTCCCATGCAGCCTGGAGAGCAGCCCTCTGTCGTCCCGGCACTGGGCACCTGGCTGGAGCCCTCAGGCCTGAGCGCAGGGTCTGAGCCTGCTCCCCATTCAGCCTGCCTCTGCTTTCCCAGCTGTGCAGCAGGAACCAGGAGCTCCACCCTCCAAGCCAGCACAGGAGAAACACAAGGCACTGGCCCCACGACGACGACGACATGACACCAAGGTGCTCCAGGCCTGGTGTACACACCAGGCTGCACCCGCCGGCTCCGGGGGCTGCCAGCCCAGCTCCCCCTGCCTGCCCTGGCCAGCCCTAGTGGGAGTCCTGGACTGGCAGCTGCAGGCAGCTCCCAGGGGAACCACCCAGGCTCATCTTTCCCGTCCTGTTTTCTCTTTCAAGCTTTTTTCTTCCCTGCCATACCCCCAGGCATGGCACCGCTCCTGCCATCTGCGGCAGCTCAGAGACGGCCCCTGCGGGCAGGAGGGCCAGGCACAGCTCCCAGAAGCCTCGGCAGCCAGCCAGCCACCTGCAGGACTGCATTATGGGCTGGGGAGCCAGGCCTTCTTCCCAGCATCCCCCCAGTCCGGCCAGAGCGCAAGGTCCACCGGGTCACCGGGGACACACAGGGTGCCCACCTGCAGTGTAGCTGTCATCCAGGGTACCTGGCTGGGACCTCCCAGGAGGCCACTGCCCAAGCCAGCGGGGAAGGATGGGGCGGCCCACAGCTCCACGCGGGACCAGGCCCCCAGAATCGAGGAGTAGGCAGCCACACAGAGCTGGGCCTGGGCCCCTCCTCCCACCCCTATGACTGCTCACCCCACTCGGTACAGGCAGCTGGGCCCCTTCCAGCGGGACCCCACCCTGCTCAGCCCACAGCAGGTGAAGGAAACTGTGGGCTCCCAGCCCATAGCCAGGACAGGGACCTGGACCTGGGGGCTCAGAGCAGCAGGAATGCGGGGACCCCCTCGGCCCCCACAGGGCCCCACCAGCCTCACTGGCTCCTCTGTGACCCATGCCTACTCTGCCCTGCATGCCTACCTCTTCCCACCTCTAAGACAGGGCAGGTAGAGGCCCTTGCAGTCACTGCCCATCCACTGGGTACCCAGAGCCAGGCTGGCAGTGCCCCCCTATATCATGTGGCAGGTGGGGGCTCCACCCTCCCAGCCAGCCGGAGCCCACCAGGAACATCTGTCCACACCAGCCCAAGGGAGCCTCCTGTCCCTCAGCCCATTAGGGGCCCCCTGCGGGTGGGGGGAGGGACAGCCCGCAGCCCTCCTCTCTGCAGCCACCTGGTGTTTTATTTTCCTTCTCAAGTGACAGCCCAGGCGCCCGCCCTCGCCTCTCCTTGAGGATGCAAAGCGGCCACCCAGAGCCAAGGTCTCAAGGCCACAGCCTGCAGCAGCTACTGCCAAACGCCCCGAAAGGGTGTCAGGATGGTGCAGATGAAGCAGCCTCCCTCCAGACTGGTGGCGAGTGTGACAGTGCAGCGCAGAGGGTCGATGTCTGTCACCCACGGGCTCCACCAGGTCAGGGGAAGCAGAGGGGCAGGTGTGCAGCCCCGGCCCCAAGGCCGCCCTGCAGCACTAACCAGGACAAAAGTCACCATGACCCTCCTGTACCGTCCTAGCCCAGGCTGTGTGCCCCCCTCCAGCTCCAGGGAGTGGGCACCATCCTGACCCCACTTCAGGGACACAGGAACTAGGGCCCCAGGGCTGTAACTTCCCACCCAAGACCAATGCCAGGAAGTCAAGGAGCCTGGGTCACAACCTGAGCCCTGACCTCGTCTACCCCACACCCAGCCCATCCCCAACCTGCCTCTCAGAACCTTCAGGCCACCTCCCTGCCACAGGGTGTGGGCTATCACCAGGCAGCGGCAATCAGAGGCCGGGAAGCATCACGGAGGGTGGGGACCAGCACGACAGCAGCCTGGCTCCTGGCCGAGCAGACAGGACAGGGCGGGGACCCAGGCCGCCTGGCCAGGAGACCCAAGACGGCCTGGAGTGCCACCTGCGCGGCCAGGGCTTCCCCGTGCTGGGCACCACCCTCGGCCCTTTATACTCGATAGCTCACGTGACTCTCAACATCCCAACGCCACAGGTCACAGATGACGACACAGCAGGTACAGCCAAGACTGGGTGCCACACTGCCTGGCTCCCTGGGGTGGGTCGAGGGGCCCAAGGAAAGCTGAGGGGGGAGCTTCCAGAGGACCCACAGGTCCGCCCACAAAGACTCCCTCAGGTTCACCCCCTAGTCATGCAGGGCACACCACACACTGCTGCTCAGCCCTCCTGGAGGAGGCCCTCCAGGAGCCCCAACTCCCCAGGGCCCCAGCCTGGGCACACCCCACCCAGGGACGAGGGCTCAGCAGGCCGAGACCAGGCATCGATCGCCAGAAGCAATTAACTGCCTGGGCCAAGAGGCGGTGAAAGAGAGTTGTCACCCGGGGCCGGGCGGTGAAAGAGAGCACAGCCACCCAGGTCAGAGGGACCAGGGAGCTGGGACCCTGCCCTCGTCCCCACCCAGCCTCACCAGGACTCCCCCCATGTCACTCCAGCCCTGACCAGAGGCTGAGGACCCAGCCTGGCACGCTGGCCTGGGGGGCAGCACGGTCCCCACCCAGGCGTGCCAAGGCTCTCCATAGGGCTCTCGGCATCCCCCAGGCCCATTCCTCCTCGGCTAGGAACAAGATAAAGGTGAGGGCTGCAAGACCAGCGAGGCCGGCCAGCGCTACCCTCCTTACGGCAGAGGGAGCCACCTCCTCCGGCGCTGTATCTGGCCCAAGCTCTGCAGCGGGACAGGCAAGAGGCACGGGCTTCGATGCCTACCACCAGCCACCACGCTTCTAGGACAGCTGCCCTGAGTACCGGCAGTGGGGATGCAGAATGGATGGGGATCGGGGTCCCCAATCGTACCTCCCCAGCCCTCCAGGCCAGCACCCTGACCCAGACAGGGGCCCTTGCCTGGGCACACCCCAGGTGCCCAGGCTGGGGCCCTTGAACGCTGAGCGAGGTCGGGCCTGCACCAGAGGCTCTCTGTGCCATGGGAGGGGAAGCCCCGGAGACACCACGCATCCTTCAGGGTCATCGGGTGGCGGGCAGCACTGAGGGAGCTGGCCGATCTCACTGAGCCTCAGGCTGGACCACAACCCAGGAGGGAAGGACTGTGACTTGGTCCCGAGACTGCTGGGAGTCAAAAGCACTAATTCAACATGTCGCCTGCCCCAGTGGCATTCACCTATAACCCCAGCTACTCTGGAGGGTGGGCACAAACATCTCAACTTCAATTTAATTCAGAAAGTTCAAGACAACTCAGAAAGACCATATCTATAAAAAGGCGGGACATATAAGGCTGGGCTGTAGGGTACAAGGCCCTGGTTATAATCGCCTGAGTGGAAGGCAAAGCCGCAGGGCAGAGCAGCAGGGCGAAGCCAGCAGGCAGGGGCTAAAATCCCACTCCCTGCTGGGCTGGGCGGCTTTTGCTGCCTCTCAGGTTCACACTCACCAAATAAACCCACTTAATCCCCTCGGGACTCCCTGAGCCACCCCCTCAGGAAGACAGGGGCCCCCACACACGGCAAGGAGGGACGTGCCCCCTCCTGGGGCACCCAAGAGCTACCGTGGACTCTGTCCAGACAGGGAAGCTGAGGTCCGGGAAAGGACATGGCCAGCCCAAGGGGGAAGCGTGTCACGGGACTGCAGGCCACCTTGGGAAAACCCCCTTCGCACAGGGAAACTGAGGCAGGCAGTTTGTATCTAGGCCAAGAAGGTGGGCGGGGCACTTCCCCTGCCAGGCGGGTACACTCAGGCACCCAATGAATACACCCTCAAGAAGGGACAAAAGACGGGCAGGGCCTCTGGGGAGACTCAGGGTAGCACCTGTCCACTTGCTGCTTACCGTCCCAACTTCCCGAGACCAGCTGTTGTGCTTCTCAAAACCTAGTTTTGTCAGGCAGCTGCCGAGCGGCACACTGGGCCTGGCCATGAGACAAGGGGTCCTCACCACTGGGGACAAAGACTGCGCCACAGCAGGCAGGGTGCTAGAGAGAAGGGCTGGCGCAGCAAACCGTGAAGCCAGCCAAGCAGCTGTCAGGGCCGCCGCCGACCCCATTCGGCCCCCGGGTACACGGGCCAAGCGGACAGTGGCACAGCCGAGGTGAAACCATCACAAAGACGGTGAAAATGACACCGTTCTAGATGCTCGACGGTCCCTGCTGATCCTCCCTGAGGAGTCTGTGAAGGCAGATCCCATCGCACTTGACACACAGGGAAACTGAGGCACGGCATGACGTCAGCGTGGACAGGGACACGCAGCTAGACAGGGGCAGGGGGTGAGGGGCCCAGCCAGCATGGCCGGGAAGGCCACTCCCCCTGAGAGGTGGGGGTATGTCCCAGACTTGGCGAGCTGAAAGTCACAGCCACTTCTCCCTGACAAAAGGCAGGCACCTCACACTGGGCACTGGGCGTTGGGCACCGGGCGCTGGCAACGTGTTCTCCCTCCTTGCACCAGACCCAGGCATCATCCACTCCTGTCATCCAACCCCTCCCAGGGGAGCCAGGGATCCTCTGCTCAGCAGCACTGGGACGGAAGGAAGAGTAGGGCTGGCTGCCTGGCTGCCGCAAATCTGGAACAGCCACCCCTGGGGACAGCGCCTGGCACCAGGGATGGTGCCCTGGAGAGCCGCAGAGCAGGTCACGGGACATGCTGGGGACACGCTGTCTTCCTGGCCACCCCTGGGGCCAGGCACTTGCACCACAGTGTCGGGAATGAAGAACAGCAGAGGAAACACAAACATCCCCTCCCGGAAGCGTGTGCCAGCTCCCCGGGGGGGACCCTCTGTGCACCCCACCCGCCTCCCGGGTGGCTCGGGCACCCAGCCTTCCCCAAACCTCAGCCACAGCCCAGAGAGGCTAGGCAGTCACCTGACTCCAAGTCAAGGCAGCAGGGACCAGCACCATCTAAATAACCACCCTGGGCCGGCCCTGTCCCACCTGTGCACTCACAGGCCAACACAGGTACCACAGGAGTGTCCTCCGGCTGCTGTGACAAGTGCCCACAAACTGGCAACTTAAGACAGCACTGACAGCCAGATGTGCCGGCGCACTTAGGTGGCTGAGGCAGGAGGATTCGAGTTCAGATGTAGCCTGGTCCAATCAAAATAAAAATGAACTGACAATGTAGCTCAGAGATACCGCGCAGCTAGGGCAAGGAGGCCCTGGATTCCAATCACGATACCACACAAACTAGAAAATTAAAATTAAAAAACACTCATTCGTTGATGCTTTTGGAGGGCTTACATCTGAAGTGGACCGATCAGGCTAAAACCAGACGTGGATGAGGCCAGGTTCTCTGAGGCTCCAGGGACAGAAAGCTTTTTGTTTTTGTTTTTGAAACAAGCTCTCACACTACATAGTTCAGGTTGGCCTCAAATGAGCAGCAATCCTCTTTCCTCAGCCTCCCAAGTGCTGGGGTTACAGGCAGGCATGACCATGCCTGACATCTGTCATTTATCAAAACATCTTCTTGGACTGAGGATATAGTTCAGTAGCACCGTACCGTAGGTGCAAGGTCCCAAGTTCACTCCCTGATACTAACAAAAATAATCTCCTCAGCTTCTAAGCAGTCATCAGCATTTCTCGGGGTGAGCATTATTCTGAACCCAAATAAAAAAACCTCTGAGACCTTCACAGAGCTCCTAAGGCCCCATCCCACAGAGCCTGGGCTCCAACAGGTGATTCTCAAGGGCCTGTGACCCAGTGGGCCCATTTCTGCACAATGGATGCGTCCTCTGAGCCTGGCCCAGACGGACGGGATCAGCAGAGCCCTGACATCCTGCCAGGGTGCCCTGAGCAGCGCTTCTGGCCACTCACAAACCCTTGCTGGACATGGCATGCGACCATGGGACCCAAAGGGCACTGGAAATGCCCTGTGGAGACCTATACTCCCCATCAGTGTCTCCAAGACCAAGAGTAACACTGACACCAGCCACAAGTGAGACTTCTGCAGACCCTCCGACACCCCTGGAAGCCTACAAGGGGACCCCCGGGGGACAGGCCAGCCAGCACAGCCACGGCTAAATAAGCAGCACCAGGGAAGGCTCAGCATGCCCACGGAGCCTGGCCAGCGGAGGCAGGAGATACTCAGGCCTGTGTGTATCACCCAACCCCCGTCTCAGCCACGCAGGGACCAAGGGCCACAAACTTGGGTGCCACAGTGAGGGCAAAGGTGTCAGATGCGGGGCAGACATGTGACTCAGACCCCCACAGGCACTGAGTGGCGACTCATGCCATGCCCAGTCTGGCCTGGCACCTGCTCTTCTGAAGCCAGCAGCAGAGGGGACAGAACGCGCTCACAGGACATCCAACCTAGCAGATGACAGAAGACAGCAAGGTTAACCGCAAAACTCAATCCGAAGGCGCACATGCCGAGAAACACCAGGAAAGGATCGAGCTGAGTGACCTCGAGTGAAACGAACCTCTGGGAGAGCCGTGGAAGGAGGTGCTGGGTGAGCAGAGGGAAGGGCAGAGCGCCGGCGGGCGCGTGGGGAACAGCAACCAGGCACAGCCCGCGCAAAGGCCCTGGGTGCAGGGAACCAGAGGCGGTGCCCGTCCCACGTGAGTAAGGGGGCAGACGGCAGAGGGCTGGCAGACACACGGCTCCCAGTTCCACCCGACTCCCACCCCCTATTACTTCACAGGTTGCCGTGGTCCCCATCTTAACTCATCTCAGCTGCCAGGCCCCTCTGCAAAGCCCGCCTGTCTCCAGGGGACATGGAAGTGGAGGGGGGGATGGCAGGCACTGTCACCCTGCAGAAGCAGCACCCCAACTCCCATCTGGGCCACCTGGGAGCCACTGTTAACCCTTCCCCGTGGACCCAGCCCCGCACCCAGGACCCCACAGACTGCTGCCCCCGAGCTGGCAGCAGCCACCTGGCCCCACAGCCCGGCAGGATAGCAGGCCACGACAGGCAGGTTGCCATGGCTGCTGCAAGCCTGCACCCAGGGTCTCGGCAGGCACCGCGGAGTCCAGCGTGAGGACACATGTTGGTCCCCACACCAGTAGCCCTGGGCCAGAGCGGCGGTTCAGCAGCACAAGTCCAGATCAGACTTAGGTCCCTGCAGGCATTCGAAGGGCCCAGACACCAAGCGTGGTGTGCCCGGCCCAGTGCACCCCCTGGGCTCATGTGGTTGCAAGGCTGCCAGCCGGCCACTGCGGGGACATCTGCTCACCAAGGACCTGCACGCTGGGCCTGCCCACTGGCGCTCATGGGACCCTGTCCCCCATGGCACCCTCCCCTGCCCTGCAATATCTGGGCCTGCAGTGCTGAGGTTGGCTCAGGACTCCGTCTGATAAGATCAGATCAGACAGCAAAGTTAAGACAAAGGGGAAAAAGCAGGAACACACTACTAAACTGACTTCAAGGTAAGGTAGGTAAGGTAGGTAAAAACCAAAACACAGGCCAGTGATTGCTCGAGGCAGCCTGCAAGTTTAGCCCAGTTTCCAGACACCAAAGCAAAGAAAGGAAAAGAACCACGAGGGCTGTGTGCAGAAGCCGCCTGGCAAGTGCACAGCAGCCTAAAAGCCTGACAGCCAGGCCACCGTGGGGGCCCGCAGGACCTGCACACTGCACAGTCAACCTGGTCTACTTTAGCAAGGACCAGGGAAGGGCTCTGGGGCCCCCTGCAAGACCCTCGAAAACCCTGAGGTTAACAAGAACAAGGTCGACTGGGCCAGCTGGCACACACCTGTCATCCCAGTGCTCTGGAAGGCTGAGGCAGGAGGATCACAAATTCAAGCCCAACATGGGCAACGTATTGAGACCTTACCTCAAAATTAAAAACTGCAAGAGCTGGGTGATATAGCTCAGTGTGAAGGCCCAGCTTCAATCCCTTGTACACCTCCAAACTAAAATAAAAGGAAGGCAGTGCTGCATGACCAGGCCTAGCAACTGTTCTCTACAAAGGGCAGAGAAGAGGGGCACCAGGCTCCTTGGTCTCCACACCACCATCACAGCCACCAGACAGAAACCGGAGCTCTGGAAGGCAAAGGCACCACCTTGGGGGCCGGGCGCTGCCCACTTAACTCAGGATCCTGAGGCCTGCGCTTCAAAGAATTCTGCAGTATCATACTTGATTCTTTTTTTCAAACAAAAGCCTTCTCACCCCTGCACAAAGCCCAACCCCTGCCCACAAGCTCCTATCTAAGCCCCCCCAGCTCCCTTCAGACAATGATGTGCTGGTGACCAGGACACAAGTGCGCTGCTGAGGCCAGTCTCTGTTTTGTTGTAGCCCAGGCTGGCGCTGAACTCACAGCAATCCTCCTGCCCCAGCCTCCCAAGCCACGCAACCGTGTGCAGGCGTGCATCCCCAAGCCAGGTTGTGTTTTGTTTCACGCACACACGCATGAGGCCACTGAAAGCTGACATCTGCCCAGAGCATCAGCAGACGCTGGCAGCTGTGCCCGCCCCTCAGGGGACAGAAACCAAGCGGGCAGCGTAAACAGGGCTCTCTGCACTGGCTGGACCATTTAATCTTTATTTTATTTCCTCAGGTCCATGCATTTCCTCTTAAAAAAATAAGTTTTCACAAAGCCCAAAGCAATGGGCAGAGTTTTGATGCATTCATTATGGCTTGTCCATATTTTTAAAATAAAATTCAAACAGCAACCGAGAAGAAACCCATGAATGTCCCATGAACTCTACCTGTCCTTGTGGAAAGATGCCTCTCAGGGAAGGGCTCTTCTGCCAGGCCAGCCATGCCTATTGGGGGGGGTCCCCAAGGCAACCCTGCAGGGGCCAAGCGCCACCCAAGCTCAGCCTCCAAATGCAGCCCAGGCTAGGCAGCCTCCCGGCTACAGGACAGTCAAAAAACAAGGGCAGGGAGGAGACCTCACTGTGCAAGGCTCAGGGGAAGGGCCCACATAGGGCAAGTCCACTGGGCCAGCGTCGGGGGCATCTTAGCCCAGGGCCTGGCCAGCCGGAGGCGAGTTCCTGTAGCCCGGCCTCCCACAAGTCCATGACCTCACCCCCGGGGTCACTCGATTTTACTGCACAAATTTTTCTGCCGGCCAAATTGTCTCACGGGCCACAGGTTGCCACTTACATTTGTGTAGGTTGAAATCAATAAAATCCAGGGCCAGGGATGTAGTTCAGTGTCACGGGGCCTGCCTCAGAAGCACAAGATCCTCAGTTCAAACCTTGAAGTCGCAGAATACGTAATAAAAACCTGTTCCACAGCTCCGCCCTGCTTTGCACCACAAGTGCTCAACACTAGGACCCCTTGGGGGTCAGCGCGGGACTGTACAAGGACACAAACACAGCAGGAGCCTCTTTTCCTACTTCCTGTCACTAAAGATAACGTCAGGCAAGGTGGCACATGCCTGCGATCCCAGCAATCAGGAGGGTGAGGCAAGGGGGTCACAAGGTCAAGGCCAGCCTGGGGCATTTAACAAGACACTGTCTGAGGAGAAGCCCGGCTCGAGGAAGTAACCACTTGAGCTAAAGCTGACCGGAAAAGGTGCAGCTCGGTGGTGGGGCCCATGCCTCGCATGTCCCAGGCCCTGTGTTCCATCCTCAGAAGACGAAGAAGAAGACGAAGATGACGACAATGAAGAAAAAGAAAGAAGAAAGGAAGAAGGAGAAGAAAGAAGAAAGGAGGAGGAGACGGAGAAGAAAAGGAGAAGTAGTTAGCTCAGCAGGTCAGAGACCTGTCTCAAGTCATGAACTGACGGAGCTCCAGCCCCTTTCAAGCCGGATTCCCAAGGTCCCTTCAGCAGCGGGGTGAGCTCACCCTCCCCAGCAGGTGCCTCATGAGGATGGCAGCACTCACAGTGCACCCACAATGATGGAGGCCAAGGTGCCAGCCACAGTGGCAGCAGACCCAGCACAGAGGTGGGCAAACTGAGGCTCGGAGAGTTATGTCCTTTGCACAGAGCCCAAGAGCTCAAAGTCAGGGTGCAGGATGCTCACTGGCTACCTTCTTGGGAAGCCTCAGGTGACGCCCACAGAACGGTGCTGCTAAGGGAATGACGACTGTCCAGGGCCAGACATCCAAAAGGTCACGGCCCAGTCAGCAGTGCCCAGATGCGTGAGTGCAAGTCCCTGCATGTGACCTCGGCTGCCTCTCCTCGGACTGCTAGTGTCCTTTCCAGTGAGGACTGAGCTGTCACCTCCCTGGGTCTGTCCCCAGGGACATACCCCGCGTGCGGGCACTCCAGGTCTAAGCTGATCGCAGAATGCTTTCTGGAGCCCGTGATACACCGTGCTAAATAATTCAAAACCGTGTTTTCATTTCAAAATAAACACAGCCCTGTCGCCAAGGCCAATGCCAAATTTGCATGAATGTTTAAGATAAAATGAGACTTCAAAGAAATGCCAGGCCCGCCGCAGGCACTGCAGCCCCCGCTAGACAGCGCACATTTGCAACCTCGCTGGCGGCCTGGCAAGGCAGGGTGGCAAGTCTGCGTCTGCACAGGACACGAAGAATCCCAGGCGACACTCAAGTTTCATTCCCAGCTGTGCAGCCTCCAGACCTCAACATCCCCATCAGCCACATAGGGCAGTAGCGGCAGCAACTCAGACCAGCACCAAGGAGGACCGCACAAGACTGTGGCCAAGGCGTTGGTGCACAGTAAGTTTTTACCCGTTATTACTGGACAGATGTCCAGCCTAACACCAAAGGCTCACAGGCAGCTGTGAAGTGGCCCTTCCTGCACCTGGTGTCCCTGGGAGACAAAGTCTCCTGCAGGAGCCCAGTGCCGCCCGCCAGCCCTCCCCTGAGCCAGGCTGCAGCAGGAACTGCCAGCTTGTCCTGAGGGCCAGTCCCCTGGCAGCAAGTCATCTCAGGCTCTGAGGTGTCACCTGGGAAGGCTGCTGCTTGGCGTCTGAGACATCAAGAGCAAACAGAACGGGAAATTCGCCAACAGTTCACACCCCTCCAGGGGCATGTTTGATGTGAGAGTCTTCTCTGCCTTAGTACCACAGTGCCAGGTTCTGCACAGGGCCTGGACGGAGGGCAGGATCCCTGCATCAGGGGCAGCAAGCCAAGAAGCCTTATGCGTGCCCAGCCCTGAGGGTATAGGAACAGACTCCAGCACTGTTCCAAATGCTAGCAGTGGAAAGCAGCCACCCCAGCGCAGAACAACTGTACCCTCCCCAGCTCCCGGCTTCCACGCAGCTAAGAGTGTGTTCGAACAGCTCTGGGAATTCTTCAAGGGGTGGTGAGAGTGATTTGGGGAGAAGGGATTATGCCAAAGGAATCCTTCCCACGCCAGACAACCCACACCGAGAGGGGGAGGGCGGCCACCGGGGTCTCCATCCCTCACAGGGGCTGACAGCCACATTACCATTTACATGGATCTATCAATACTATCGATCCCAGGCTGCCGCTGCCCTGGGAAGAGGCCTGGGCTGCCCGCTGGCTCCTGCCGCCCCTATGTCTGGGCCCCGGCACTGCAGGCTCCATGGCACCATGTGGCAGTAAATTTCCAAGCAGGAACACAGCAGCCGGTGCGGAAAGCCAGACAGTACCCAGGGCAGCCCGGCTGCCGCTCCAGGCTCAATGCAGGCTTTGGACACGCAGTCACGCTGGACTCAGTAGGCCCTTCTCCGTGCTGGCAGACTGGGGAGCAGGGGGCCTCCCCGAAGGAGGAGGACCCTCCTCATGAGATGCCTCCCCGACAGCCCCCTGAGGAAAAGGAGAGGAAGCCCCTTTTCACAAGGTTTCCAGGCCCTGGGATTAAAGGTCAAGGGTGAGACTCGGGCGAACACAACAGCAGCAGACATAAAACACACAAGTATCCTCGGGAGACTACGACACTCGTCCACCGTGCCACCCTCGAACTCAGCAGCAAAGCACAGAGAGGTTAAGAATTTGTCTGGGGTCACGCTGTCAGCAAGGCAGCAAAAGGAAGAACAGCTCTAAGCCAAGGAGCGGGCGCTGCGAAGCAGGCCAGGACGCCCCCCCATTTCCTCCTCCACGGCTCGGCCCCCTCCCCACCAAAACAAAACAAGAAGAGGCCACCCACGAAGAACGCAGCAGCGCCCCCAGCACGCCCGGCCCCGAGCGTCCCTTTATCAAAGCTGCCGCGGGGACCTAGAGCTGCTTTAAAAAGGGCAAAGTCAAGGCCACCGATAACAGCCCGGAGGCCCGGCGCTCCCCCACCGGCTCGCGGGGTCCTCTGCCTCCTCCCTCGTCCCTCCCTCTCACCCTCACATCCTTCCTCCAAATTTGCAAAGAGAAAAAAAAATAATAATAAAACCAGTTCTCACCAACAGGGGGGAGGAGGCGGGGAGGAAGGGAGGAGGCTGAGCCGCCAGCACAGATCCGCCTCCGCCGCCTGCGACAGACCCGCGGGGATCCGGGCGCGCGCCGGGCGGCGAGGACGCTGGCTTCCCAGCCGAGCCACAATGCACAGTCACGCGGGGCGCCTCACGCTCGCAGGGCCCAGACCACAGAGTTAGGCACAGCGAACCCCCCCCCCCGAGTCCCCGTGTCCCTCCCTCCGACTGGCCGCTTCCCGCCGGGCCCAGTAGGGAGGGCGCCCCCTGCGCGCGCCCCCGTGCCCCCAGCGCCCTGGGACGGCGTCCCCGACACAGGGCCCGGGGCTACCGAGTCAGCCCGCTCAGGATCGGCTCGGAATTCCAACTTCCCCAACTAGTGGCATCCCAAGTATCCGCCGGCCGGGAGGGACCCGGAGGCGGCGCAACTAGGCATCACGGCCGCGGGGGGCGGCGGACTCCGGAGCCGGCGGGGGAGGGGAGGGCACTCCCGCCGGTCCCTGCCCGCCCCAGGCCTGTCTGGGGGGCTGCGATCCAGAGCCCCCACCCTCCAGCGACCAGGCCGCCCGCGCCCCGACACCGCAATCGGGCCAGAGGCCCGCACTGCCATCTCGAGGACGCCCCACCACGCGCCGCCCGCTACCAAACCCGGCGCAGCGTCCCCCCTGGGTCCCGGCTGCGGGGACGTGTGGCGGCCAAGCGCGCAGGCCCGGGGCGCACCGTGAGGGGAGCCGGATTTCCAGTCCTGTGTCCCCTCTCTACCTCCCCAGCGGCCCAGAGTTCCCCAAGTTCCCGCGCCCGAACACGCGGCCACTGGATCGGGGCGCCCCCTGTGCCCCCCGCGCCCCGGAAGCGCCCGATGCGCCCCCACTCACCTCGCGGCCGGGCCCGGACAAACGCAGGCCACGCGTGGGCGGGGGACTCCTCGCCGCGCGTGTAGAGCGCCAGGTCCCGGGCCGCAGCCTGGCGCTCAGGGCGGGCGCGGGTCGTGGGCCCCGGGTCGTGGGCGCGGGTCGTGGGCCCGGCCCGCCCTGCCCGTTCAGCTCCGGGCGGCAGCGGCGGTGGCAGAGGGGGAGGGGCGGGGGCGGGGCGTGGACCGAGGAGGCGGTGACTCTGCGCCCCGCGCCGCCCCGGCCCGGGAGCCTTAAAGGGCCAGCGCCTCTGCCTACTCGCTTGTGCCAGCTTGCGCACGCGATCACAGACAGGCACGAGCACTCGGGCGCGACGCCGAGTTTCTTTCCGACAGCTCCGGCTGAGGAAGGTGGAGAATGCGGCCCCCACCGCCCCCAACCCCCGTGCTTCCCCGGGAATCCCGTTTCAGGATTAAATTGTAACCTGGGAGTAGCGGGGGAGGTGGGGAACGAGGCCACCCACGGAGTCCACCGGAATGCACGAGAGTGCACGAGGAGCTGAAGGGGCTGAAGACCCGGCCGGAGGCGTGCACGGTCGCAGCCCCACTCGACTCCTCGTGAGGCGAGCGGGGAGGGCAGGTGTCTGACTTTGGGTACTGCCTTGCCTGTCACAGTGGGCTTAGGGAACACCCCACTCGAGAATATGTGGGGACACGTGCACAGGCGACGCTGGAGGTGGTGGGCTCACACACAAGTACAGCCGGGATCGCGTGTGGGACGCCCAGAGTGCTCCATGCAGCCCGCTTGCTGGCGGGCTCAGCAGGACAGCTGTGCCCCCACCCCACCCCCAAGTCTGCCCCCTGCGGCCGGGAGGTCGGTCCAGGCCGCAGACGCCGGGGGAGCCCCAGTCTGCACACACCCACACCCACACCCACACCCTGCTTTCCCTTAAGATGTTGGAGTTTGAATTTTTTTTTTTTTTCAGTTCAACTTTCCTTTTTTGGAGTGACGTCTCAGCAGATTCGGTTCTACCATCTGGCAACATCTGAGAACCCCCAGGGAGAGAGGGGAGCGGCTGCCGCTGCCTTGGAGAGGCGGCTGCTGCTTCCAAGGACCCCCCACCACCCCTGCGCGAGAGCCTGTCCACCCCTCCAGGGAGCGCGTGCTGGGCCTCCTGCAGCCTGGGCCTCTCTGCACGCCTGAGGCCTTGAGTGGGGAGGTATCTGGGGAGCCCTGGAAAAGGGAAGTGTGGAGAGCAGGCTGCAGTTTGGAACTGGAAAGGTCATAGGTCAGGGCTCCTCCTGCCCGGCCCCACCCACCCCTACCTCCCCACCGGGACTGTGGGGAGCTGTGTGCACTTGGCAGGCCTGCAGAGATACCTGGTCCCCTCCGTCCCCGTCCCCGTCTGAGCAGGGAAAGGAGCAGCACCCCAGCCTTCCAAAGCCGCCCAGGTCACCTGAGATCACCTTCTGGACTTGTGTCTCAATGAGAGAAATCTGGGGCTGGGCTTTCTTATGCAACCTCACAGGGACCAGAGTTACAGAGAGAAACTGAGGCTCAGGAGATGACTCTTACCTCACAGCTGACCCGGCGGAGGGGGAGGAACAGGAAGCGCTGGCACCCAGTGCTGTCTCCACAGCACTCCATCACACAACTTGACCTCCAGCAGCTTTGAGCAACCGCCAAGCTGGCTCTATTCATGTGTCCAAGCTATAGTCCTAGTAACAGATTATTGCTGAGAGTGATTCTGGGACAGCTGCCGCTACCAGGGAAAATAAATCCCAGCATGCCCATTTTACAGGTGGGGAAGCTCAGGTTGGGGCCGGGAGGCCACCCACAAATATCAGGCAACAAGCAGTATTGGGAAGGCCAGATGGGAAGGGGGAGGGGATGGTGTGTACACCCTGGGGGCTCTGACCCCCCAGACCAGGTCCTGCCTGTGGGCTGTGTCCTCTTTGACTCTCACCCTTCCTTTGGTGAAGTAGTCAGGCTCCTCGCTACAACAAAACCTTTGCACAAGCTGTTCTTCCTGCTCAACCCAGCCATCTCTCTTCAAGTTCACACCTAATGTCACCTCCTTAGGAAGTTCCTCATTGCCCAACTGTGGTGGCACAGACCTGTAATCCCAGCACTCAGGAGGTTGAGGCAGAAGGATTGTTGCGAGTTCCAGGTCAGCCTGGGGTACATAGTGAGGTCAAAGATATTGAGACCCTGTCTCAAAAAAAAGGCAAGTTTAGTGGTGCAGGCCTGGAATCCTAGCCCTTGAGAGGCTGAGGCAGGAGCATCAACACAGGTTCAAAGGCAGCCTGGACTCTGTCTCACAACAAAGAAAGGTAAATTATAAAAACTGACTAGGAGGTGTCTTAGTTGAGCACTCCTGGGTTTGATCTCCAGTGGGGAGAGGAAAGTCATACAAACTGAATATCAAATGCTTGGGGACATGGGGATGATCACTGAGGCCAGCCTGGCATCCCACCCAAGGTCAGAACCTTCCCGGGGCGGGAACCCTTCTTCCCTGGTTTCTATGACTATAGTGCCACTTGCTCCTGCGTATAGTAGGCACCTAATGCATGCTCTGCCCTGTGCCTGGACCTAGGAAAAGCCCAAGCTCAGCCAGGTAGGGGCTTAGAGGAGCTGATCACAGGGGGACGAGGGACCTATGGAGACAGCTGTGCAAGGCCCTGGGGCCAGAGCAAAACAGATAAAGGAGCCTAGAGGGTGTGGGATAGGAGCCGACAGTAGGACAGGTCGGGAAACGGGTCCCAGGAGCTGTCTGGGCATCAGGGCCAGCTGGGGTCCAGAAGCACCTGAGATCGCTAAAGGGCAAGTCATAGTCCTGCCCTGTCCGTGGGGAATGTCCAGAGAAGCTGAGGAGAATTTTCCCACAGCATAGACATCTGCTCCTTTGTGCGCTGGAATCTGGAACCCAGAGGCGCTTTCCAGCACCTGCACCACATGGCTGCTTCCCAGCCTCCCCAAAAACATCAGGGAGGTGCCCTGGGTGGCCAGGCCGGGGCAGGCTGCAGACTGTGGCAGGGAGGCTGCCCAGTCCATCCTGGCCTGTCCTTCTGTGGGACCAGAGTACAGAATCTGGACCAGGCAAGACCAGAACCCAAAGCCTGTCCAGAGGGCAGCCCGGGCTCGTGGAGCTGAGCCGTGTGGTCCTGCTGGAGTAAAAATGCCAGGTCTGTCTTAACTGGACATGGTGGCACACACTTATAATCCTGGCCCTCACAAAGCTGAGGCAGGAGAATCACCATGAGTTTGAGGCTGCCCACTCTGTCCTCTGCGCCTCAGTTTCCTTACCTGGAAGATGGGGCCGACTCTGTCCAGCTGCCTTCCTGATGGCTGTGGGACCCTGCACTGGCTACACTGAACTGCTGTGACCTCTGCACACTTCCAAGGGCAGCCTTCATGCAGCCCTCGAGGGCTGGCTGGGAAGAGCTGGGCGTTTACAGGAGTGGCAGAGCCGTAAGCCTGGTGGAAGGTGGCAGTCTCGCTCCTGGCTGTGTCACCTAGGGAAGTCACTGAACCTCTCTGATCCTAGGTCCAGAGCTCCAGCACAAGGAACAGTGACTGACCCTCAGAGTTACCATGGAAACTACCTGAACGCGTGTGCAGGCACAGGGAGCGCCATGGAGCGCCAGCCCGGCAGCCAGTGTCACCAAGTTGTTCATGACTTGCAAAGACTGGAGCCTGCTACTGTCTTGCAGAGCAAGGCAGGAAACAGGCTCAGAGTGATGGACAGGGAGTCCAAAGCCAGCCAGCTGGCCGCATGACCTTGCAGCCCAGCTGGACTAGCTCAGGACGTGAGGTGATGCAGCTCTGGCTGCGTTTCCTCCACTCATGTCCCACGTCCAAGGATGGCCAGCGCAGCACTAGGACCCCAGCCAGGGATGAGCTGGTCTTTTCCTGGCACCTGCTCCCCCAGGACTGCAGCTTCCCCAGATGGTGTGGGAGCCAAGGAAACCAGGAGGTGCTCCGGCCTCCCCCACGGGCCCCGTGCAGCCAAGCACCTCTGCACAGCACGACCTGGCCCCAGGGCCTTTGCACGCCTCCCTCCACCCCGGGGCTCCACTTCCAGGGTGAAGCAGGCCCTTGGCCAACTGCCAGCTCTCCTCCCCTGCATAGTCCTTTCTCTGTGTATGTTGTTACTTTTGTCTGAGTCGGGGGTTCTCCTAAGACGCAGTAAAAGTTGAGTAGGTATAAAGAGAGACACATAGGCAGTGGTCTCTCCTAAGGAGCTGGCTGGTGCCGGTACTGGGCCAGGAAGTCTGGAATCTCCCTCTCCACCGCAAGCCCAGGTGTGCTGACAACACGATCAGGCCCAGGCTGAAGCCCTGGACAGCTCATGTGGCTGGATCCCTTATTTTTCCTCTTCTAATAAGTGTGTGAAGTCTGTGGTGATGTGTGTCATCCACAGCTGTGTCCCCAACACCTGAGCAGCACAGGGTTGGTACTGATGAAGTGTTTGTTGACCGAGTGAATGAGCGCATAGAAGCTGGCTACAGTCCATGATCCCCCAGGACTGCTGTGGTTCCCACCTCATTTCCTGGTCACTTGCCGTAAAGGGCAGCAGTAGGAGGACACTGTGGCATCCCTGGAGGGTCCGCAGCACGTCACTCCTCTGGAAGGGCCTGCTCCCAAGCCAGAGCCCTGGCAGCCTTTGAGCACCGGTCAGTTTCACAGAAGGGAAAACAAGGCCCCAAAGCCTGTGCCCAGGTCAGGCTCCCAGAAAGCAGTGGGGCTAGGATTCAAGGCGAGTCTGGAGGCGCAGGGACCTCAGGACACCACAGGAAAGGCAGGTCCTGCCCCCTGCAAGCTCAAGTCCTGACCACACACCCTCTCCCTTCTCGGTCCTCCAGGACAGGCCTCGGATTCTAGGACACAGCGTCCCCATCCTCTGCTCCAGCGACAGGACCAGACTTGACATCCAGGTGACCCTGTGACCAAGTCCCATCCAGGACACAGGCCCGGGCCCGGGGCCTCATGGAGTCTGACCCCCAGGAGCATTTCCTATGCTTTCCATGGATGTGGAGATGGTAAGGCTTCCCTGAAAACTGCCGGGACAATGGGACTGTTTGTTACACACCATAGGGCCAAGAGAAAACACTGCTCACGGAGAAGCGGTGAGCTCTCCCAAAACAAGCCACTGAAATGCCCGTTGTGTTTTCCACCTGACCAGATTACAAAGGACTACGAAGGATGGCTCAGGCTGGAAAGAGGAGGTGTGGGCCTGGGTGCCCTGGCTGATACTTGGCCCCCCCACAGCACCTCCTGGGGACAAAAGCACGTGCCAAAGACCAGGGGGAAACTGAGGCTCAAAGGTCCCAAGGTAGAGATGGCGGCTGAGTACCTGTGAACCTGGGCCTTAGGGGACATGGCCCCACTCTGTCCTCGGGGTGTCAGGCAGGTAGGTGAGGGAAGGAGGGAGTCAGCCATGAGGAGGTCCGGAGTGGGTCCAGGACCAGGCCCCCAGGTGTCCCTGCCCAGGCCAGGGGAGGCAGGGAGCCATCCACACCTGAAGGACAATCTGCTTTGGCAAAGACAAGGAAGAACAAGTTCCAGTCTGTGCTCCTGAGCCTCCTTCGGAGCTGTTTACGGAAGGGCCCCTCCAGGGAGGTGGCGAGGCCTGGGGCAATGCCAGGCCCCACGGGTGGCCCAGAAAGCCAGGGCATGATCAGCGGCACTGCTGGAAGCGGCCCAGACATGACATCTTCCCCCGAGTCCTCCTCTGTGAGCGGGTCCTGCAGGGTCAGGAGGTCCTGCGCAAAGCTGCCAGCACAGGGCCAGGGTCTCACACTGGTCCAAGGGACTCGAGGGCCTGGCTAGCTGGAGGATCCCAGCCAGCTTCCCGCAGGGGAGGCCGCACAGTTAGCACGGGACACTGATTGCTAAGAGGCATCTCTTCCATGAGCCATCAATACATGAACTCTGAGTGCATCCTACACGATAGGCCCCCTCCCAGAGATCGGCTATGGTGGCCTGTCCGTGAGGAGCCCGGATGTACCCGAGGGCAGAGGCCTCCGCTGTTCCAAATCACTGCAAATGCCAGGGCTCAAAGCAGCAGAGTTCCAGAACTCAGAGGGCAGAAACAGACATCCAGCCTGGGACGGAGGTGTTCCCAGGCCAGGATCACGGTGTTCCCAGGCTGGTCCCTGAGCCCCGGGCACGGGCTGGGCCCCTGGCTTGCCTGCCTCCGCTCCAGTAGCCAGGTCTCTGCTTCCCTCTCTGGAAGCCTCAAGCCTCAGCCGATAATCCGGCTCATCTCCTGCTCCCGGAATCCCTGGCCTAATCCTGGGGGCCTCTGCAGAAATTCCCTGGCTGGAGTGTGACCACCAGGGGGACGGAGCTGCCCATGTCATCATAGCCCCCAGCGTCCCTGGCTTCACACCCTCGGAGCCCGAGTGTGGATCTTGTGGCCGTTCTGTTGCATCTGCTCTTTGACCAGATACTAAGCACACAACTATTGGGCGCAGAGCCGATTTTCAAGGCACAGACACATGGCAGCAACGCAGCCAGGAGAGCTTCTGTCTGCACAGTGCTGATGGGTACTCAGTGCTGCAAGGAGAGAAACCTTATCTGGAAGCAGCCTGAACCAATGTGCTCATTTGGTATTTCCCACGGGGAGTCTGGAGGAGGGAGCTAGTTTGGGGGCCAGTTAAAGCCATCGCAAATGTCCTTCCGTCTTCCTGCTTTCCTGGCCTCAGCTTGGTTCTCATCACACATGCCCTCATGTCCATAAAAAAGCTGCAGCTGCTCCAGCTAACACATCCTGACACAACAGCCAGTGTGCGAGGAGCAAGAAAGTGTTCTCTCAAGCCCACTGCAGCACTGCACTCGTGAATCAGACTTGGGTACCAAGCCCTCAGCGTAACTTACCCAGGAAAGAAAGTGGGGTAGTAGCAGCTGTCTGAGACCCTTCAGGACTCCCCTTGGAGTTGGATGTATGTTGTACTCACATGGAGAGGCACAGACCCTTTGCTAAAGTCAGAGCTGTTCCATAGTAAGAAAGAAGGGCACCCGGGGGGCTGGGGTTCAAATCCTGATTCTGCGATGCTCCCTCCGAGTAGCTCATGGTCTCGGTTTCCTTATCTGTGAACGGCAGCAGCAGAACCCGCTCCCAGGGCTGAGCTGGGACACCTGTCCTCAAGCTGCCCCACGCCTGGCAGGGCACACAGCTCGTCCTGCTGAAGACAGGAAGCCGGAGGTTGCTGCCGACCTAGACACCACCCAGCAGCAGGCGGAGGGCCTTACAGAACTTCTGCCTGTGTCACTGGATGGTCTGCAAAGCGGCCGCGAAGCATGTGCACAGTGCACACAGTGCTTGCTAAGAGCTGGGTGCTGAGCTGAGTTCTCTCCTCAGGACCTGGTCCCCTATTCCTTTATCTGCCACAGGAGCAAAGCCCCAGTCCAGGGCATCAGGAACAGAGGTGGAGGAAAGGGACACAGACAAGCGACCCAGTGCAGGCCGTGTGTACCAGAAACTGCAACTGAGGCTGCCAGTTAGTGGAATAAAAGGGTGAGCCGGGCAGGCAGCCCATAACGCGCCCACGCTACCTTCAAACTGGCTCACGTAGAGAGACACCGCCTCGAAATGAATAAAAAGGGGGCCAGGATTTAGCTCAAGTGGTACTGCACTTTCCTTGGAAGCATAGAGTTTGATCCCGGTACTGCAAAAAAAGAAACCAACTGAATACAAAGGGCGGGGGTATAGCTCAGTGCAAAGGACTTAGGTTCAATCGCAGTACCACAAATCAACAACAACAGAATACACTATGACAATGGGCAATTTTATGTCACTTACATTCATCACACTTTCAAATAAAGGAAGAGGGAGGTGGGGTATAACAGGCTTCTCTGACATCAGAGTGCAGGCCCAACAAACCTGCAGGTGGGTCACAGCCCCATAAGCTCCTATTCCAGACTGTCCCCAACTATGACAGTCACCAGGGACAGTGTGGCCAAGGGGTCCCAGCGGATGTAAAGGCACGAGGCACCTGCCCTGGCCAGGCCTGGCTCTGTGTCCAGGGCTGCATCGCTGTTCAGCTGCCCAAGCCGACTCACTGGGGCTGGGTCCCTCCCATCCCCGTGCCCGCACCCACCAGGTTTTCAGGCAGCCACAGATGCTCAAGGTGCCAGAAGATGGTGGAGGAGGGCGTCAGGCCGGTTCATGGGGCTTTAGTCAGAAGACACAAGTGCCAGCATGAAGACCAGGGCCAAGGCAGGCTGCTAATGACATCCCCAGAAACCCTGAGTCTTGCCACCTCTTTGCTCTGCCGTCCTGGGCGATGATGCCACCTGCAGGCTGGGCACAACAGGAGGAACAGGGGCATTTACTCCACACTAGAGCGCAGGGAAGAAGGCCCTCCCTAACCGCGAGGGCTTTCTCAGACGTTCCATGCCAGATTTCCCTGACATTTTATTGATGAGAACCGAGTCACACGTTCACTTCTAATCCAATCACAGTGAAAAAGGCTGGATTTCTCTCAGACTAGTCAGAGCGTTCCCTGAAACATCACACCAATCACACCTTTCCCTGAACTCTCAGACCAATGACGCCTTTCCCTGAACTCTCAGACCAATCAGAGCTTTCCCCGGACCCTCAGACCAATCAGAGCTTTCCCCGGACCCTCAGACCAATCAGAGCTTCCCCCGGACCCTCAGACCAATCAGAGCTTCCCCTGGACCCTCAGACCAATCAGAGCTTTCCCCGGACCCTCAGACCAATCAGAGCTTTCCCCGGACCCTCAGACCAATCAGAGCCTTCCTGGGCCCCAGGGCAGGCTCAGTTGAGGCTCACAGCTGAGTGGAAGATGTAGGAACCCCCTTCAAACTAAAGGAGTTGTGCTAGTAAACACTAGCAGTATCCACACGCTGGTCTTTCCAGTAGCGTGAGTTTCTCCTGTTGGTGGTGCCAGCAGTGAGATCCAATGGTGAACTGTTTTGTTTTGTTTTGTTTTTAGGTTTTTTGAGACAGGGTCTCGCTTTGTAGTTCAGGCTGGCCTTGAGCTCAGCCTCAAACTCACATCACAGTTATCCTTCTGCCTCTGCCTCCTGATTGCTGGGATCACAGGCGTGAGCCACCACGCCCGGCACTGGTGGTACTGATTGGTACTGGTGGTTCGTGGTACTGGTTGCTGCTGGGTGTGAGTCTCCATGCCCAGTATGGTATGTGGTTACCGGAGATCGAACCCACGTCCTTGCACTTGCAAGACAGGCGCCGGAACCACTGAGCTAACTCCCCGGCCCCCAGTGGTGAACTGTTAAATAGCCTCAGCTTGGTTCTCATCACACATGCCCTCATGTCCATAAAAAAGCTGCAGCTGCTCCAGCTAACACATCCTGACACAGCAGCCAGTGTGCGAGGAGCAAGAAAGTGTTCTCTCAAGCCCACTGCAGCACTGCACTCGTGAATCAGACTTGGGTACCAAGCCCTCAGCGTAACTTACCCAGGAAAGAAAGTGGGGCAGTAGCAGCTGTCTGAGACCCGGCAGGACCCGGGCTGTCACTTGCATCGTGTGAGAAATCCCATCCTAGTCTATCTGCACCTCCATCGCTAGGCTGTGTAGTTTTAGAGAATCCAAACCTCAGATACTTAAGTGAGTAGATAACTGAAAGGCCAAAAACTTTTAATTATGAAATATTATTGTGTAGTTTGTTGAATGTAGGAAATGATGAAAATTAGATATTTTATTCCCATACAGCCATTTACAAGTGGCCTGATAGAAAATAATACAGGAAACATCTGAAATTGTTAACAATGGGTTACTTTAAAAAGTAGTTCTTTCATCTACTGAGGCTTTGGAGGCAATAATTTTAAAGCTTTAGTTCCCCTTCTCTTCCAATCAGTCGTCTTAGTTTGAATATAAAAATTATAATTTTAATCATGTACTCAAATCTCACGTAAGAGGATGGTAGAAGGTAGTAAAAATGGTCCTAGTACTCCATAAGTTGAACCCAATGAATGGTTGGTTGGCTTTTAAAATGTAAAAGCACTGTTTGGGAGTAGGGGGTGGGGAAAATATGATTTATAGTAGATAATATTTTGTCTTCGCTCTTACCAGAGGAGAATGTTCATATCTTTAGTCCCCGTGGTATTTGAGGTCGAGGGCAGGCTTACCTGGTGATTGGCCGTCAGGGTCCTAGAAGTGCTTCTCTCCAGGTCTAGCGGACAATGCTGTGCACTACAGTTGTGTTTTATGAGTTCTAGGGCTCATATGTAGCTTCAATCCATCTCCTGTTGACAGCGTACTTCCTTGATTCTCTCTGTGTTTCTTCTTAATTTAAGAAGGGCTTGAAATCAAGTATGGGTATGCAAGAGAAAAATATATTGCTGCTGACTTACCCTGATAATTAAATAGTGTTATTTTTCTAGACTATAGTAAATGTTCCTACTGTAGAAATAAATTTGCCTCCACCATCAAAAAATAATTATTAGTTTTTATCATAGTCATTATACGTGTTTTGGTCCTGGGAACCAAGTCTGGGACCTTCACACTGAGTTCCCTCCCCAGTCTTTCTTTGTATTTTTCTTCTGAGATAAAGTGACACTAAGTGACAACATTGCCCAGGCTGAGACAGGACGACTTCCAGAGCCCAGAAATTTTAGGCTAGCCTAGGCAGCCTAGCAAGACTCTCTCTCAAAAATAAATAAAGAGGTGAGCTAAAGCTCAGTGGTTCTGGTGCCTGCCTGGTAAGGGCAAGGTCTTGAGTTCAATCTTCAGTAACCACACACCACAGTGCCGGGTGTGGTGGCTCACGCCTATAATCCTAGCATTTGGGAGGCACAGATAGGATTGCTGAGTTCAGGACCAGCCTGAACTGCAAAGTGAGACCTGATCCCAAAACACTTAAAAAAAAAAGAAAAGAAACAAACAAACAAAATTGCCCAACCAATAAATAGGCAAATTAACTGAGTAAACACGTCTCAAAAGAACTACAAAACCCCAGTGAGTATATTTTTTAAATACTCAATATTTTTAACCATTAGGGAAATCAAATTAAACTACACTGAGATTCAAACCCATGCCTGTCAGAATGGCTGTCATCAAGAAGAAGAAAATGCCAGTAACCCTAACACTTGGGAGGCTGAGGCAGAAGGATCCCAAGTTCAAACCCTGCCAGGACAACTTGGCACAACCATTATCAAAATACAAGAGGCTGGGGATGGAGCACCATGGAGGGCCCAGGTTCTGGCCCAGTATCATGAAGACTGTGAGCCGCCCGGAACTGACCCAGAAAGTTCAGTCATCCTGTTGTCGTCAGGGACGGGCCCAGCCCGCGGACAATGGCCACAGACCCTGCTGAGCCTCGCCGAGGTGATGCTCACATTTCAACCGGGCCAGAGATCGAGGGCCAGCAACAGCTGATCACACATGGCGGCCCGCTGGCAAAAGCCACTGAATGTGTGTTCTCGCCCTCCAGTCCTGCCAGACACGGATGTTTCAAGCCAGGTAGTGAAACTGCAGAAAATGAGACCATGACCAGGCTGGCGGCCTTGCTGAGATTTAAAGAAATGCTCAAAAGCACAGGCCAGGTGTGTTGGGCAGTGACCTCAGCTGCGCAGAAGGCTGAGGCAGGGAGATCTCAATTTAAAGCCCAGCCTGGGCAACTCAACGAAACTGTGTCTCAAAATAAAAATAAACAGGGCTGGGGAGTAACCGCTGTTCCCAACAGGCTTCCCGTACTCTGCATAGTGTCCTCTGTGCCTGTATTGTGGTGTACAGTTCATATTTTTGACGGCTGAATAAGTACTCCACCAGCCAGAAATGCCACACCATGGCCACCCAACCTGGGAGCCCTCAGGTGGCTTCCAGGTGACAGTGATTGCGACTAATGCCTCTGTGACCTTCGTACCAAGACTTTCTGTGGAGACAGGTTTTGCTCCTCTTGGATCTGTGTGCAGGGTCCTCAGACAGGAGTTGTTTGACGGTAGAAGGACCTGCCCGGCAGAGTCCTCTCTTGTGGACCCTCCTGTTTGCATCCCACAGCCATCCAAGGGCTTCGCAGTGCCCGACGCCCTCGCTGGCATTGTGATTCGCCTCTCTCACCCTTGTGTGCACTGCCTTTTCCTGAGGTTTTGAGGAGTAGTGAGACCGTGTGTGTGTGTGTGTGTGTGTGTGTGTGTGTGTATGTGATGCAGAGATGCTACAAGCTAGCTAGGCAGTCACCTACCACTGAACTGCATCCCCAACCTTAGTTTTTGAGACAAAATATTGCTTAGCTGTCTCAGCTAGATTTGAACTTGAGATCTGCCTGCCTCAGCCTCCTGTGGATGTGAGATTACAGGTGTGTCCCAACATGCTGACTCATGCATTGATTTCTCACAGTGGAGGCCCTTCTTCTGTGTAGGATTCTGGGGGACCCCAGGCCTCCTGGATGGCCAGGCCTTCCTGCTCAGCAGGGCTCTGAGGCCAAAGGAGAGGTGTTCAAGGGGCTGGGGCCAGGCCAAGATGCTTCCTGTTCAGGACACAACAGCACAGGTAGGCTGGCCAGGCCCTGTGCACAGTGGACAGCTGGGCCCAGGGCCACCCCCCGTGGGACACTGAACGCTGCTTCCCCAGTGTGTGGCTCTGGCCTCAGCTGCCTGTTCTAGAAAGTGGGGATGATGACAGAACCTCTGATTGAACCTTAAGACAGTCCCAGGCGCCCAGGGGACGCTGGGGCTGCCAAGCCACGTGGGCACCTTCCACAACAGCATGGCCACTAGATGGAAGCCGACTTGGAGCCCCCAGGGACCATCAGAAACCAAGGTGACCTGGAATCTGTGGATTCCTGTCGACGCCCCAGATGCCAGGTCGTGGGCAGGGGCGCTATGTACTCTGGGAGGGGCCACGCATAGGCCCCGATGTCACAGCTGACAAGTCCTTGTGAGGCCCCTGCCGGGGTGACTGGCAGGAGGGCTCCTGAGCGACACCCCACCCGGCACACAGGCCACTCACGTCCTCACAGATGCAAAAGGGCTCTGCAGCCAGGACTGAGTTTTGGTGACTGTGTCACACATGGACCCCCCAAAGTGCTGCGTCCCCAAGGCTCTGATGGGTGAGGAGCAGAGGGGACCAGCCAGACCCCAGTGATCCCGGGACCACAATGTCATAGACTCGGCTGGCAGGCTCAGCATCTGCCGCATGCAGACCTTCCTCGTGTGATCTTCAGTGGGCGTAACTGGGCACATAGAATTTGGTCAGTAACACACTCGTACAAGTAAAGGAGTGATCACACTCGTGTGAATATTTAAATCATATGCTAATTCTTCTATTGGGCTAGCCAACTGCAGGGGGAGAGGCCGGGCAGGAAGCAAACCTCTGGAAGACCCAGATGAGTCCAGAGGCCCAGGAGTGCCAGGGCGAGCCACCACTCTGTCAGCACAGAGACCAGAACAAAGGGAGAAGCTGCATCTGTCAGCGTCTGGGGGGAGGAAAATACCTGGCAGAGGAGCTCCAAAGGCCCTGGGGTAGGACAGGCAGCCAGGCCTGGGCAAGGGCTCTGTCATCCCCGCCACCTGTGCAAGGCAGCTCAGTGCTGGGCACACGCATTTATACAGCACCGGTGTGCAAGCACTGGCCTCAGTGTGGTGCCGCCTGCACCAGGCCTGACAGCACCGTCTCTCACAATCACTTTCGTGCGTCAGGGTCCTGAGAGGGTACCTGACTCGGGCAGAACAGAGAAGGCCACAGGGCAGCTCGGGAAGGGTGGGAAGAGAGCTTGTGCCCAAGTGCAGGCCTCTGGCCTCCTGCTTCCTGCCCGAGCAGCCTGCACCTCTCACCCTGCGGTGGCTCAGCCCATGGAACACGGGGACAGGGCCGCGCTGCGGGATCCTGCCAAGCCACCTCCCCTACATGCTGTCCTGAAATGCTTCACCAGCGCTGGACTTAGGCGATGTGTATCCATCCTCCTCTGGGTCCTGGTGGCCTGGGGGAGGGAGAGTGTCACTTTCTAGTGTGTACACGAGGTCCCTGGCAGCCCAGGGCGACCACAGACGGGCGTCACCCCAGCCCCAGGGGCTGCGGTTTGCAGACCCCACCTCTGCCCAGGCCTGGGATGCACCTGGTGGCCCTGCAGTCTGCACCGGGGAACCCTCCGCAGCTGACCCGGACCCTCCTGCCTCCTGCAGTCTCACAGGAACAAGTTGGCAGCAAGTTCTTGGCAAGTCTGTGCCCTCCCCGTGCCCATGCTCCCTTGGGCAAAGTGCTCATCCATCCTCCCTTCCTCAGGACTGTGCTCCTGGTCCCCTCTCACCCCACCATGGCATCACCAGTCTTTTCCGTCCTGTGACGGTGGCAGGGAGGAGCAGGGAGGACCCGCTAGGACCTCCGCCACACGGGAGCCGCCGCGTCCTTTCCCTCCGCAGCCCCTACTTGACTTTCAGCTCAGGTCCCCAGGCCCTGTTGGTCTCCGATGACCTTGGCCGGGGTGAGCCGCCAGAGTCAAGGTCCTGAGGAACCTGGCCCGGTCCCCTTTCGAAAAGGCAGGGAGGAAATAGGTCTGTGTTCAGATCTGCCCTGGAGGCCTAGGGATCGGGCAGATTGCTCGAAGGACACACCGGGGCGTGGCCAGCTGACTCCTGGGTCCCAGGAGACATGGTGTGGGCAGCGCAGAGTGGGGGAGGTAGGCTCCACTCCCTGCCCTGGCGGGGAGCCCCCAGCCTCTAAGCAACACATGTGGTTGGAGACTCTCTCCACCCAGGATTACGTGTGCTGTGGACGCTTTCATCGGGGCTGTCCTGGGAGGTTGTACAGACTGTGCACAGCGGTCAGGAACCTAGAGTGACAGAGAGGCTCCCGGTGCAGGTGCGGGACAGATTACTGAGTGCCTTTGTTTCCCCCTTGGCGCAGGTTGGCTGGGTCCCAGTGCTGTGAACCAAGGATCCTGGCTTGGGGCTGGGTCTTGTGTCTTTGCAGGTGAAGGGCACTGTCAAGGTCACTGAATGTCGCCCCCCAAAGCCTTCACAGGGAAGGCTGGCTGTCTCCCCAAGGTAAGCCCCACCAGCTCTGGCGCTTGGCTCCCCTAAAATGGACCTGAGCCCTGCTGTGGCCTCGGACCCCCCTCATTCACACTGCACACCTCCCTCTCCACCTCCTCCCCCAGCCCCAACCCCACCTCGACCTTCACGCATGGTGTTCTGCCTGTTCCCAGCTACCTGCTTAAAAGAGAAAGCCAGGGAGCAGGCCGGTCATCCCGGCACCCTGGGAGGCTGAGGCAGGAGAACTGCAAATCTGAGCCCAGCCTGGAAAACTTAGTGACATAGTGAGACTTTGTCTGTTTTTGTTTGTTTGTTTGTTTGTTTGTTTTTGCCAGGACTGGGAATTAAACTCAGGATCTTGCACTTGAGAAGCAAGTGCAGGCCACTGAGCTACATCCTGGCCCAGTCTCAAAATTTTTAAAAAGGATTAAGGCTGCAGCTCAGTGTGAGGGCTCTGGGTTCAAACCTCAGTACCTAGAAAACAAAGAAGAAAAAAGACGAAGCGAAACCAATGCAGCGTGAGCAAAAGCGGGCACAGGGCAGATGTGGGTCACAAAGCGCTGACCCCTGGCCGGAGGGCACTGAACGACGACCTCAGGGAGCCGCCACCTGGGTCGCAGGCACTGCTCTTAACGGAGCGAGGGCGAGGGCTAGGCCGGACTACGTCCCCACACCCCACCCACAGCCCTGAAACTGCACATTCACAGGAGACTTTCGTGCCACATCTCGCAGGCCTCCACTGCTCACTAATTACTGTGCCCTTGAGCAAAACTGTTAATGTGAAAAGCATAAAGTGATAATGCCTCCCCACATAATCGGAACAAACCAGAGGGGGACCGATGGCCACCCAGGGTCTGCCGCCTTCCTCTCCACCTGGCAGGATGTCCCGGGACAGGGGCGAGACTCCGGGGCAGCGCTTCCAGGCCCCACAGAGCCCCAGGGGCTGTGACCTGGGGGCCTCCATTGAGCCCAGGTCCCTCCCTGACCACCAGAGAGGTGGAGGTCAGCAGAGTTGCCACGTTTTGTGTTCTGGCCTCAGGGTCACACAGCCACACGTCAAGGTGCTCAGAGGTCAGCCTACATCCGTGGAAAGGAAATCTAGATGCATCTCACCAGCACCTAAATACAGACACCGAGAAGCTAGGATCCTTCCCTCCTTCTGTCCTGCTGGCTTTGTTTAGTGCATGGCTTTCGGCCTCCTGGTCACAAAACGGCTGCTGAAGAGCTGGAATTTTACACAAAAGGTACCAACATCTGATGAAAGTGAGAGTTGTCAGGAACTCGGATGCCTTTGTCCTCAGCATTCTTGCTGAAATGCAAAGTGCGGTACACACACAAGAATGTGAAAATCAGCCACTTGTGGGCCGGCGTGCCCGCCACTCCTAACACGCCCTGCCACGGGTGTCCTCTGTGTCACACCCTGCCACGTGACATCACTTTGAGGCCCCACAGCTTGGCTGTGTGCCGTCCTTGGGTCCCAGGGGAAGCCCCGAGGATCTCCCAAAGGCAGCTCCCTGCGGATTCCTGGAGATACACCTCGGGCAACCAGACCTCAGCGCCGAGGCTGAAGCAGGCGGGTTTAGCTCTGAAAAAAATCCCAGGTGATGCCAGCACGGGCGCTGGCATTTCCAGCCCACAGGTTCACAGGACTTATCTATTTATTTTGGACAAAAGAAATGTGCTCATTGGGCCGGGGAGTTAGCTCAGTGGTTCCGGCGCCTGTCTCGAAAGCGCAAGGGCCCGGGTTCGATTCCCTGGTAACCACATAACAATACTGGGTGTGGAGACCCACACCCAGCAGCAACCAGTACCACATACCACAGTGCCGGGCGTGGTGGCTCACGCCTGTAATCCCAGCACTCGGGAGACAGAGGCAGGAGGATTGCTGTGATGTGAGTTGGAGGCTGAGCTCAGGGCCAGCCTGAACCACAAAGCGAGACCCTGTCTCAAAAAAAAAAAAAAAAAAAAGAAATGTGGTCATTGCCAAGGCTTAGAGAAGATTTTTGAGTTTGAAGAACACAGCCGCTAGCGGGCTGGTGCACACCGGGAATCCCTGCAGCTCAGAGGCTAAGGCAGGAGGACTGCAAATGAACGTATGCAGAGTGGACTAAACCAGGCACAGAGAGACAAATCCCGCACGGCCGCGCTGACAGGCTGGGTTAGTCGCCTCCCTTTGAAGAGCAGCATACCTGACACCCACAGCTTCAATGGGGGGGTGCTTGGCTCACAGTCTCTGTGATTTCAGCCCGTCTGGCTGCTTCATGGCAGGAACAGCATGGCGGGGCAGCCCGACAGAGGAAAGCTGCTCGGCTCATGGTGGAGAGGAAGCAGAGAGAGCCAGGAGGAGCTAGGGACCAGAATACCCTCTTCCAGGCTGGTTGTGATGGCAGCTGTAATCTCAGCACTGAGGAGGCTGAGGCGGGATGGTTCTAAATTCAAAGCCAGCCTGGGCTACATTGTGAGTTCAAGGCCCACACTGGATAGTGAGAGTCTGTCTCAAAGCATATGCGTCCGCACACAGACACACACACAGACACACACACACACACACACACGGGAAAGCTTCCAGACATGCTCAGCTATCTGATCTCTGACAAAGGGACTCAAAAGCAGGCTGTGCAGTGACCAAAGCCCCCGTGGGACCACAAGACACTGTCCACGCAAATGTAATTACTATGCTGGTTAATAGCCCGTTAGTAAAAACAAATAAATAAATACCCTGCATGAGAAAAGAAAAATCACAAAATATCGATCATTTATATTAAAACACAAGCAAGCTGGAACACTAAACAATAGAAGAAAACAAAAGCGGGCCGCCGTGCCTGTGGGCCCAGCCCCTGCTGATATACGAGGTGCCTTTCTGTCGTGTCTTTCCCATACATCTACACAGGTGCATGAGGGAAGCTTGTTTTTATAATGTACCACAAGGCCCAGGTCCAGTGTGCACACTCTCTGTCTCTGGACATGTTTAATCTATCCTAACAATCCACTCAGCAGACTCCACTCCTCACCAGGTAGGGAAAGAGCGGCCAGAGGAGGGGGGACTGGCCCGAAGCTGTTCCTGGGGAGCACGGAGCCGCCGCTCCTCTGGGAACCATGGCTGTGCCCGGCCTTGTTCTCGGTTAGGGACGCAGAGCTGTCCTGACTGTGAGCATCCAGACTCCAGCACGGTGAGAAACAGACTCCCGCAGGTGTGGGGCTGGGCTGTGGCAGCCCCAGGATGAAGTACCCGGGAGAGGTGTTCCCACAGCGCCCCCTCCCTGGCAGGGAGCCGCAGAGGAGCAGGTGCTGGGTCTGAGGTGAGGCTGGGCCGTGATGCCAGTGCAGGGGAGCAGCTGCAGGGCACATGGGCGCTGGAGCGAGGCCTGCCTGCACAGGGACCGTGACAGATCAGCGGCTTCAGGTCAAAGGCCTCTCAGTGCGCGGCTCTTGACGGTCAGCCCGCAGCTGGCGGCCACTGGAGAGTAGTGTGTGAGCTGACTCAGGTCGGCCTGACGCCGCCTTGGCCGGTGCGTGACCGCTCTTGCCTATCTGCCACTTCTGTCCAGGCCTCTTTCCACCCTGTGATTTCTCACAGGCAGTCTGGTGAACACACGGGCAACCGTGGCCGAAACGGCTGAGGAATACGACAGGAAAGTGACTTAGAAAAGGGGCCGAGACCCGTGATGAGCGGGCAGAAGCCCGAGGCGCCACACAAAGAAGATGCTCTCCCCCAGGAGAACCCCAGGGTCCTGCTTAAACTGCGGTGCACGCGGCCACCACGCACAGCCCAAGCCCACAGCGTATGACATCTGGTGGCTGTTTGTCCAGCAGAGCCTCGAAAACCTCGCAGCTGCTCTGCCACGTGCAGATCTAGCTCCCTGCATCTGAGAGGAGGCTGTGGAGCTTTGCAAAAGAAAAGAAACAGAACAGAAGCGATGATCGAAGGTCCCACATCGTCATCACTGTCTGCACAGCGCGCAGGCAGCATGGCTGGAGCTGAGAAGCCCTCACTCTCCGGGAGGAGCTGACCCGCCCGCGGCCCAGGACGTCTGCCCCGGACAGGTAGGAGCAGCCGCAGTTCACAGCCCCCACCCCGGGCTCCCTGGGCAGCTCCGCAGAGGAGGGAGCTGACGACAGGGCGGAGGTGCTGGGGCCCGCCAGGGCAGGTCCCGCACTCTCGCTAGCGGCCGCTGAGAGCCACACAGGTCTCTGACGACTGCACCTCAGGAGCCGGGACACTCGCCTCGTGTCCTCCCTGCACGGACTGGGCCGCCGTGATGGGCGGCTTCCTGGTCTCCCCGCTCGGTCACAGAGGTCTCTCCGAACCTGCTCTGCGATCTCTGTCGTCCATACAGAAACACCGCACTCAGCCACGCTGTGCAGGACGCGATTAAAGACCCGCCCACAGGAGTCGTCCCCAACCCGCGTCCACCCGGGCAGCTCTGTGAGGAGACGGCGCATGGCACACGCGTCTCCTCTCAGACACCGCGCGACGGGGCTTTCAGAGGCTGGCACCAGCCAGAGTCTCTAGAGTTCTCTCAGCAGGTCACCACTGGCAGCTGGTTTCAGTGAGCCAGAATGGTCCCTAGACTTGCCCACGCGTGTGACACACCCTAATCGATCAGCTCGATCTGTCGTGCAGGGAGACGGCAGCTGGGCCCAGGTCTTGGGGTAACGTGGCTGCGCCCAGCACGCTGGAATTCTGGGGCAGTGAGGGAGCCCGGGTCTCCGACTTTTCAGACATTAGCGGGGCCACAAGACGGAGCCAGGGCCTCTCTCCCAGCTGTGCACAGTCACCTCCCGTGGCTCTCAGGGAGTCTGGGCCTTGCTTCCCACATAGAAAGTCCCTGGACTGGGAAAGGACCAGCCACAGCCCACGGTGACTAAGCCAGGGGGGCTGGCCCTGTCCGTGGTACCTGAGGATCGGCTGACGTGGGGACGCGGCGACCTTCCAATTTGACCACCTTCCACTTCCACACACTCTGACGTTGCCACAGAAGCCCTGGCCGGCTGCTTCCCCTCCCTGTCCTGTCTTCGTGAAGCAGGATTTTCTGCAATGAGGTTACAGAACAGATCGGCATGAGCCCCACACCTTGGGCGGCACTGTCTCCATCATCCATGATGGGACCCTCTGACTGCAGGAAATTTAGCTCTGGCACACGGTTCTGCCTCACGGAGTGCTGTGCGGTGACCTACTGTGCGTTACGACACAGTGACTACAGGGATGAAGAACCCGATGCGTGGGACACACTTGGATCACCCAGAACCGCCCACCCTCAGCCTGGAGTGAAACGTTCCTCCATGGAACTGCTCCCGGCCCCAAAGCACAGACTCCAGGACTTGGGACTGGCCGATACGTACTCCACGGCCGGCGGCCAGTCCAGTGCCGCGGCGCCAGCTCCTCTCACCTCACCCTCCAGCTGCCCATCCAGGCAGAGCAGTGACGGTGGTTCCCTACGGTGCGTCCTGCCCAGCACTAAAAGCTCATCCTACAAATGGGGAAACTGAGGCCTGATCGCGAAAGATTCAAGCCTGTCCCCCTGGCTCACGGCCCACACCTTTCCCCCACGGGACTGGCCTGGGGGAGCAGACGACACCCGAAGGGAAGGCAGCACCCGCTGTGTAGGGGGAAAGCGGCCTCTCGTGAAGAAGATGGCAGGCACGTTCCCAGGGCCGCTAGACATTTGAAAAGTTGCTAAGGAACATTTTCAGTCTTTCCCCATGGAACTTTAAAAATAGTCCTGTAAAAAGAAAAACTGTCATCACTAGAAGCCCGTCTGCCTGGCAGCCTCCTGCAGGGGCCAGGCTGTGTTGAGTATCCACCATGTGCCCAGCCTGAAGCGTCACTGGGTGAGGAAACGAAGATGAATGTCACCCCGTCAGGGGAGGTCACTGCCTTCAAGCGGTGGGTGTGATACCAAGGGGACGGTCACCTTTGTCAAGCACGTGGAGGCTGAGGCAGGGGGATCACAACGCCCAGGCTAGCCTGGGCAGCTTAGCATGACCCTGTCCCAGAATAAAAGAATTTTTAACAGCTGGGTGTAGCCAGTGCAAAGGCCCTGGGTTAAATCTCAACACTGAAAGAAAGAAAAGTGATGTCGACCCCCGGCGCCAGTAGGCGTCTGCTGCCCAGTGCAAGTGCAGGGCAGGCATCCCAGTTCCAAGACCCTGAAGCCTGTGAGGGAGACCCGAGAGCCCCTCACCAGGACGGGCAGCAGCTCAGCGGTCCCTGGTCCTGGGGAGCCCTGGTGCTCAGGGCGGGGGCCTCGCGGCAGGTCAGCGTGTGATCCCCACGAGGGAGCTCCAGCGACACCAGCACCACCCTCTCCTTGCTCACACCAGAGACACTCCTGGTGAGCAGGAAGTACCCCAGGAGCCACCCCAGCACCCAGGCCCCTGGCTCCTTCACACCACAGTGCAGGGAACAGCATCTCCCCAGGTGGATCAGTATGTACCAAAGCCCAGAGCACCGGAAGATGGTATGCTCCCCACAGGCCCTGGGAGTCCAGTGCTTGGCTGCACTGGACTTGTCCCCCTAGGCACATGCAGCCCCCTCAGACCCCAGCCTCCTACCTCAGTCTCCCTCTCTCCCTCTCTGTGGAACCCAGGGACCAATTGCAAACCTGGGGCTGAGGACAGCGCAGATCCGTCACCCACGGTGGAGCTCAGCATCCACTGCAGTCCCAGGGCTGAGTCCAGGGAGCGGAAGCCTGAGGCGCTGGCCCTGCCCACCCAGCTGAAACCCTGGTTCCTGGCTCAAGGCCCCTCCTCCATGGTAGAGTGAGCGCAGCATGCTGAGGCTCAGGCCTCCCCTGCCCCACGCAGGGACCTGGGACGACCTGGGACCCAGACAGACGCCCAGGGGCCCTCTGCTCCAGGTCAGCGGCACCCTCGGGCCTCCCGGCTGCACCTAGCAGTCACCAGAAGCAGATAGTGGGGCCATGTGGAGCTCAGCCCTCCTTTACAAACATTATTCACTAAATGAGAACCCCTTGTGGGTGGGAACATACATCTAATCCGTTCGCACTAGCCCCTACCTTAGCCAGACACGAAGAACTTGTGGTCAGTTATTCACTCAGCAAGCCTTCACTGATCCCCACGGTCTGGTGACCCTGATCACCAGGCATCAGGAGGCAGAGAGAGTAAGGTCGAGCAATGCTTTCCCCAGGTCTGGGAGGGGGACAACGGCTGCAGAATAATAGGACCACACTGCACCCCACGCATTCAGGATGCACTGCTTGGGCCCGCCGCCCTGAGCGTATGGGAGGGCAGCCACCAACGAGCAGGCCTGCTGTCCACCTTCCCGGCCAACGAGGACGCACTTGGTGAAGCTGCAGGACCGGGGAGGTCAGCCCGGAGTGCACAGCAAGACCCTGTCCCCGAAACCAAACCAGACTGGACCAAATCGGGGCTCCGAGAGGCTCTGGTCGGGAGCCTGCTCAAGGGCACAGAGCCAGGAAGCAGCAGATCTGCCTCCAGACTCACTGCCTCAGTTTCCCCATCAGGGAGCTGCAGTGGGGCCCACAGAGCACCTGCATTTCTGGGAGCCGGAGCCTGCACGTCTCGCAGCTCTCTCGAGGCCAGCTTACCCTGGAGCCCACCGGCTGCCAGGAGGCCGTCACCGCCCTCCGCCCTCCCAGGCCTGTCCAGCCTCCCCATCTGCGGTGAGGTCACCTCATCAGAATCCGGGAGGAGAGATGAGGTCATCGGCGGCCCGGCCAGCTCTGCCTGCTCCCTGCCTGTCCCCACCTCCCTGGGCTTCCGCGAGGGCTGTGGCTGCTCCTGTGGGAGGGCTGGAGCTGCATCCAAAACCCCTGTCCAGCAAGGCGTGGCGGTACACGCCTATGATCCCAGCCAGGCAGGAGCAGGCAGGAGGAGCACAAGTTCGAGGTCAGCCCGGACAATTTACCAAGACTCGGTCTCAACAACAAAAGATGTGTAGGGATATCGAAGAGGGTAAAGTCCTTGGGTTCAGTCTTTAGTACTACAAAACATAAAAGCAGTCAGGCATGGTGGGGCGTGCTTGTAATTCCAGCACTTGGGAGGCTGAGGCAGGAGGATCACTGGGAGTTCAAGGCCACTCTGGGCTGCATAACAAGACCTTATCTTAAAACATACAAACCAGAATTTGCCAGCTGGGTTCCACCACATGTTTGTAATCCTAGAGACCAGGAGGCTGAGGCAGGAACATCCTAAAGTTGAGACCATCTGGATAACTTAGTACCTTTAGTGAGAGCTTGAGTCAAAACAAAAGTCAAAAGGGCTTGGGTCTAGTTCAACAGCAGAGCATTGCTTAGGCTGCATAAGGCCTGGGTTCTGTCTTCCGTACCCCCCAAATAAAAACAAAACGTACCTTTTCCTGGCCCCCTGTCAGGGCTGAGGGACTGCTCTGGGCACTGTGGCTGCCTGTGTCCCTGACACCCAACTTTAGTCTGGTGTCAGCAGAATGGGGAGCACAGGCCCCACCATCCTGTCCAGCTTTGCCCACACGCAGGCCGCGGTGCAGGGAGCATTATGGCCCCATTGTACAGATGAGGAAACAGAGGCTCCCCTCCAAGAGCTGCCATCTTGTATTAGTGCAGCTTCGTAGGCCTGGAGCCAGGCCTTCTAGCCTGATCTAGGGCTCTCCTTCACTATCCTGTGTCCTCCCCTATAAACTGGGGACAACAGGCTACAGGTGGCCACTGAGAAAGTGCATTCTGACCTTCCCTGGCCAGGGCTGGAGAGCCAGGTGCAGGGTTAGGATGCAGGACACAGGCGGGTGACACCAGCCTCGCAGGTAACGTCCCCGGGGAACACTGATGACTCACAGCATCCTGGGCTGTGATGCTTTGCTTCACAGATGCTTTGCTTCCTACGGCGGGGGCCACCAGACGGCATCACCGCCGTGTCGTGAGCGGTTCTCAGAGTGACCTGAGGACCCCAGGGTCTGAGCCTTCTGCAGACACGGGACTTTCTTCCCAAGGCTACAAAGGAGCCTCTCTACGGACCAGCTTTATGCTGCCCCAGACCCGGACCGGGGAAAGAGATTCACGCTGAGGCTGCCAGGCCTGGCTTCCCACTGCGACTTCAGCTTCGGGAAAGATGTGGTATGTCCGAATGCGTCACTTGGGACCATGTGTCACCCAAGCACCTGCTGTTGCTTCATACGATCCCCAAATGCATGCTGGGAAATGTTGCCAGTTTTCATCCTGAGAAGTAGAACCCCAGTTAGCGAAAGCTCACAGGGCGCCTGGGGATTGCTGGAAGTGTCCTGGGCACCACAGCGCACCCACTGCCTTCGCCTGCCCTCACGCTGCTCTCTACATTAAAGCAACTGTCGGTCCCAAGTTCTCCCCACACGTGCCCACGGTCTAAACACTTCACACCCAGCGGTGTGATTTCCTGGCACACAGCCCTCCTGCTTGGGTTTGTATCTGTTTTAGGGGCAGGGACCCAAGGTGGCAGATGGAATGGGGCAGAAGACAGGCACCCAGGGACAGGGACCATTGTGAGTGGGAGCCAGAAGCGGCTGGGAATCTGAGACAGCACAGGAGTACTGGCCAGGTTTGGCGCTACAACCCCAGCACTCTGGGAGGCTGAGACAAGAGGATGGCAAGGTCAAGCCCAGCCTGGGCAACTTTAGCATCTTAGACTCTATTACAAAATATAAAAATTTAAAAAGGGAAGAGATATAGCTCAGGGCAAGCCCTTGGGTTCAACCCCGGTGCCACCAAAACCAAAATAAACAAACCCCTGCTGTGCTCAGAGCTGCCCCCACTCTGGAAATCAGGCCAGCTTGGAGTCTAAAGCGGCAGCAGGACCCCAGGCCCCGTCACCAGCCCCGTCACCTTCCCCAGCCCTCAGCCTGCAGCGGCCCTCCGGCCTCCTTGCCTCATGGTGGGGCACTTGGGGCTTATCTGCCCTGGTGTCCCCCGCAGTCGAAGGTCAGCACACTCTGAGTCCCTTCCTTCCGGCCAGACAGCTTAATGGATCCTGTGTCCTGGTCCCCTCTTCTCCCAGCCCCACCCCTTTTTCTGCCCTGGATCTCCCTGGGGACACTTATACTTGGGACATTCTGTCATGTGTGCTCTGGCTTAGCGGTTCCGTGTCTGTCGCCGCTTCAAGAACATACACCCCACACAGGTCCAGGCACAGAGCTGCATCCTGGCACCACGAGCCAGCCAACGACCGAGCGGGCAGAAGGCCCAGGACATCACACCAGGCCACCACCGGGCGCCACCACCCTACACCAGCAGGCTGACCTTGGTAGTGCTGGACAACATTGTCCTGGCCTTGTGGCATCTGTTCTCAAAAGATGCTGAATGTACAGATTTTTATGTAAAATTCCTTGATTTTTTAAAACACTGGTAACTTACTCAAATTAACAAAAAGAAGAAACAGCTCAGTGAGCCAAACCTTATGTAGATAAACTCAGCAAGATTTGGCAAAGTGGCCCCTCCCTTCCCATCTAAGGGAAATGCAGCTGAACACATGGTGGGGAGGCCCTGGGAGGGGACTGGCGCAGAGCAGGGCAGGGTGGGACCTGGGTCCTGCGGGCCTAGTCTGAGGGGCTCAGAGCGGCCCCATCCCAGGCTGGGCCCTGCCCCCACCCCTGCCGTCCCTGCTGGCTGCTTGGCTGCCGTTGGCGCAGCATGTTTTGAGACAGGCACGCACCATGCTCAGCAAATACGGCTGCTCCTCCGTCTGGCTCAGACCCGCGCTCCGCCAGATGGTCTCGGCCGCCTCCCCAGCTGAGCTAGGCCTTGGGGGAACCCTGGCTAGCCCTCGGGGTGCTGCTGCAGCCAGTTCAGAGGAGGAGCTTGTGGATTCAGAGCCCCCACTGCTCTGTCCCCTGACCCAGGGTCCTGGCTAATTGTTTTCAGACAGATGGTCTGGCCTGAGCAACTCCCCAGGCTGGGGGCGGAGGCTACCGGGGAGCCAGCCTTGACCTTGACAGCTAGCGTTCTTGGAGAGATCTCCCATCCAGGCTGGGAGGCACTGGGTGACAGTGGCAGGGGAGGGGCCAGGCAGAGGAGAAGCGAGGGGTTCGAGGCTGTGAAGGAGCCTATGCCAGAGCTCCAGAGGCTGCCGGGAGGGGGACTCACTCCTCTGGGACTGTTTAGAGAGGTAGAGGGCCAGTATGGGGTCACGGCAGAGTCCCTGCCCTCCGGTTTTCAGGTCTGTGAGAGGAGACAAGACAAACTCACAAATAATTAACCTTAGAAGTAGAAGGACCAGGAACAGAATGAGCTGGAGCCTTGCGAGAACAGTATGTGCAAAGGCCCTGAGGTCGGGGCCGGGTGGATTCCCTAGAAGACCCGAGATGATGGAGTCCATGCGCGACATCACTGGGCACCACACTCTGAAGGACAGTCATCACCTGTGTTTCAAGGATGAAACCAGGGGCCCTCAGAGGGGGCAGCGACAGCCCCAAGCTTCTGCAAGAGGCCGGTGACACAGTAACTGGGCCCAGAGTGGTATCTGTAAACCACAGACTTGTGCTAATCAGGTCAGGAGATGCTGGAAATTTCTGGGACCAACGAATACTCAGGACCCTGAATGACAACCAACAGACCTGGAACCCCTGGTACAAGCAGAGGAGAGACTGAGCCCTAAAACCACACAGACTTCGGAACAGCTGGCTCCAGTCTCTGGGAGGGACAACTCTGGGGTCGCTCTCCCTCCTCCTTGCTCCCCCAGGATGAAATAAACACCCTGGAACACTTAGCTCACGGCCCTCCAGCCCAGCAAACCCACAGACTCTTAACACTCCCAGGAAAAACAAGACTGACTCTCATTGGTCCATTGCAGGTCACATGGCCACCCTAGGACCAATCACTGTGGTGAAGGGGAAGTGCAATCTGTTGATTGGCCACCCCTGGAACTTGGGATGTGGAACCCCTTCTCTTCTCTTGTGCTGGAACTGAGTTGGACCTGGCTCCCTCAGGAAAAATCCAAGTGCAGGCGGCAAAAGGAGTGGGAACAGCCCGTAGGCGGAGCCAAAGCAGGAAGCACCCTCTGGGCTCCTCTCCCTGCACCTCCCAAGACAAGGGAGGTGGAGTGGGTGCAGAGGGGAGGGGGCCAATTCCTGGGATGCAGAGGACAAAGTCTGCCAGGGTGCCCTCACCCACCACGTTCGGGCTGGGTGTGGCCTATCTTGGGGGTGTGGCCTTTGGGAAGGCGTGGCCTTCCAGGAGGACAGGCTTCCATAGGTGGGCAGGCCTCCATAGGTGGGCGTGGCGATCTTGGAAGGCGTGGCTCTCCCCAGGCGTTGTCTGTCCAGAAGGTGGCACCTTTCTGGCAGTAGTGGCCTACACGTGAGGGCGTGGTCTACTCTGTCCCGGGGGCGTGGCCTTTTCCAGAAGGCGTGGCCTGCTTTGACCCAGTCTCATCTGGCCTGCAAGTGTACCTGGCACTGTGCTGCTAACTGACTGGAAGACTGGGTGGGTCCCGGGGTGTCCTCTGCCCTCCTTATCCTGTCTGCACCAATCTCCCCTTGGGACCCTTCCACCGGCTCCCCCCGCCTCTAGCCACTCAAGTGCAGTTAAACCAAACTTCTGATTTAGGTTATTTATAAAGGCTCTAAGAACGTCCTCTAATATGAGCTAATATATATTTTAATCTGCCATTAACATGATCTAGAAGGGAGCATCGATGGATGGCCGTGATGAAAATTAAAAATTTCCATCACAGCATGTCTGGCTACAGGCCCCGTTGACAAGGACGCAGCCACTGAGGTGGCCCTACTGCACCTCTGGGGCGGGCGCCCAGCATGGCGTCATTAAGTCAGGGAGCTACACGGCTGTGCTTAATGAGCAGTGACATCCGCTGGGCCCTAAATTAACCAGCCCTTGCTCCGAGCTGGCAGGACACAGGACCACGTCCTCTGTGGCTGCAGGAAGAAGCGCGAGGCCAGCGGAAGGCTTTTCCCGCTTCCTTTTAGAGCCTCCGTGTCTCCACCCAGCGAGGGCCCTGGCTCTGCGGCTCCCAGGCCCGGTGAGCAGGGGCGGGCTCGGCGCTCATCTCCTGTCACACGTTCTCCCCTCTTTACCCACATCCTGGCTCCGCGCCCGCTGACCACATGCTGCCGATGAGACACGGTGTGGGCAGATGGAGAGGCTGAGCCGCGGGCCCAAGGACAAAGGCCAGCAGCAGCTGAGCCTCGAGCACATGGCATCAGCCCATTTCAAGGTTGGGCACAGTTGGCACAGAGCCCGGCTGTGGGCGGGGCTGAGGCCAGAGCCCTAGTCTGTACCATCTCAGGACACCCAGCTTTCCTTGCTTGAGAGCCCAAAGCGAGACTCCACGCCCACTGCCCACCCCGGGGACACTTCAGCTGCTGGTGTTTGCGGCTTTTCTCCGGATCATCATCAGGGTCACCGGGATTTGTTAGTCCTCACTGTATGCTGGGCAGTCTGCAGAGTGGCTGTGTGCACCAGCTCTCACACCAAGCCTAGGGGGAGAGGGCTGTCCGAGGTCCTGCATGGCAGAGGGCACAGCGAGGACACAGAGGGCAGGCGCTTGCCCCAGGGCACACAGCCAGCTCAGGGGGGGCAGCCCAGATCCTGGATGGCCGAGTACCGTGCTGGACGGGGGCAAGTGGACATGGTGGGCTGTACTCAGAGCTGTTTTGGGTCTGGGCCATGTGGACATCACTCAGGAGAGCCCACTGGGCACCCCTCATGCTGGCCTCTTCCTTCCCACGGCAGGTCCCCCAGTCTTCCCAGGGGATACGGGAATTGGGGCTGAGCAGGGGCCGATGTATCAATTGTGTGTCCTGCTTATGGGAAATCCAAAGGCCTTGATGTGACCCAAGACCCACCCCAGACACGGCGACCTTCATTCTGTAATGGAGAGGGCTCCTGAGCATCCCCACACTGTCACCACCCCGCCTGCAGCCAGAGCTTCTAACCCGGTGACCACCATGCGCTTGGTCTTGTCCCGGGTTCCCCAAAGGGCCTTTGTGTCCCAACCTGTCTCCCACCTGGACTCTAAGCCATGCTTCCTGGGCACCTCCGTCCAGGGGGGACTCCCCAGAGCGGCACGGGACACGCCACGCGTGTCCCCCGACAGCAGCCGGCCTGTGCGTTCATGCTGCCGTCTCTGCTCACGCCCACGAAAGCTCCGTTCTGCGCAGATGAAGCAGCTCCCGGGTCTCCCAGGCCTGTGAGGCCCCGACAGCCCAAGGCTGGAACAGCACCACCCGCGTCGTCTCGTTAGTCTCCTTGTTCTTGGCCAACGTGGAAAGCACTGGCTCGGTGCATTTACCTTGCTTCTCACAATCCTGCCACAGTTGCTTATCCCTGTCAGAGATTTTGAGATTTTGTTTTGTTTCATTTCTTTTTGATACTCTTTTTGTCACTGTTGTGAATTCTTTGGAATTTTCTCCGTAAACCACCCTGTCATAATAAAGCATGACAGACAAAGTGGCTTAATAACTGAAGTGTCCCCTCACAGAAACCCGAGTTCAATGTGGGCAGGGCCAGCTCCTTCTGGGGAAATCTGTTCCCTTCCTGCCTGGCACCACAGCTTGGAGACATCCGGTGCCAGTCACTCACGTAGGCGCAGGGTTCCCCTTTCAGGCGGGGCTGGGTTCAGACTCGCCCTTCCTGGAAGCACGCAGGTCACTGGATCAGGCCCGGCCTCGGGTGACTCCTCTCGCCTCACTGCACTGCCAAGACCCATCTCCAGAGCTGTGTTCTGAAGCAGTCGGATCAGAACTTCAGTGTGTGCGCTGAAGGGCAGGGCTCAACAGCAGGACCGCGCATCGGGACTGGCGAGTTTTCCTTCTCTGAGACTGAAGGCATTAGGGATACGCGGCCACGGCCTACAAGGGCCCAGTGTGTGTCTCGGTGAGGACCCGCCCGGCTGGCCGCCCACGGGAGGCTTTGAAAGCAGCGTGAATCGTGTCGCGCTCTGTCCTTTGAGGGCAGCGGGCACTGAGCTCAGCCTCCACACCTGCTGCCAGCCTGAGACCTGTTCTTACCTTCCCCCCTATACACCTGACAGGGTGACGAGCGCCTGTCGCCGCTTGGGCCGGGGTGAGCCCCTCACAAGAGGGAGGGGACAGAGGTAGATGGACAGGCATTTCAGAAACAGTTCATGACTGCACTTACTTTAATGCATACTAGTGAAGCCAGTGACCCTGTCCCATTAATGCCATCCCAGGTCCTGTCAGAGCAAGGTGACAGCTGCCAAAATGTTAAAAGGGGCTGATGGGGCTGGGGAGTTAGCTCAGCGGTTCCGGCACCTGTCTTGCAAGTGCAAGGACTCAGGTTCGATCCCTGGTAACCACATACAATACTGGGTGTGGAGACTCACGCCCAGCAGCAACCAGTACCACATACCACAGTGCCGGGCGTGGTGGCTCACGCCTGTAATCCCAGCACGCGGGAGGCAGAAGCAGGAGGATTGTGATGTGAGTTGGAGGCTGAGCTCGGGGCCAGCCTGAATTACAAAGCAAGACCCTATCTCAAAAAAACCTAAAAAAGAAGAGGTGATGGAGACCACCTGCACACCCACAGCAAGAAGACAGATCAGGAACGTGGACTACCACGCGGTGGACAGACGGGCAGCAGGGAGGACGAGGACAGGGGTTGGAACCGAGGGACCCCAGGGCTACGTGGAGTCACAGCCTAGTCCTTTTTTTAATTTATTTTTTCAAACAAGGTCTTGTTAAGTCCCTAGTTGACCAGTGGCACACATCCATAATTCCAGCCAATTGGGAGGCTGAGGCAGGAGGAGCACAAGTCGGAAGCCAGCCGGGGCTACTGATGGTAATCATACCTGTGTCAAAGTTAAAAAAGGGCTGGGGCTGCCTCAGTCCACAGGAAAAAATTAAAAACTTTCCCAGGCGGGGCTTGTACTTGTGACTCTCCTGCCTCAGCCTCCCAGAGTGCTGGGGTTACAGGTTTGTGCCACCACACCCATCTCCATCTTTTTATATTTTTAAGGCATAGCTGAAATGCCTCTTCCTCCTCTCCACTCTGATGAAATGGATCCCCTTCATCTCTACTCCACAGCTCTGCTAATGTCCTGTCCACTTTCCTTGGGCCACTGCAACTTGGACTGTGGCCCAGGGTTAAGATCCTCCCCCAAGGAGAGATGTGCAGCCCAGCCGTCTGCAGCCAGGGCATCCCTCCTGAGAGGCACGGGACCCCAGACACCAGCCAGGAGGCGCCAGGGACAGAGGCAGCCAGCTTCGAGGATGGGAGAGGTTGTCATGGTAAAAGGAGAGTGGATCTGGGCCCCAGCACTAGGGTGGGACTCAGAAAAGTGACAAGTGACAAGGAATGTAGCGTTTGGACTTGGCTCGGTCTGAGTTCAAATTCCTTCTTTGGGGCTAAGAGTCCAGCTCTCCCAGAGCCCAGCTTGAACTGGCTCAGCTCTAGAGAGGTACCTAGCTCTTGCAAAAGCAAACTCCACGGGCCGTAGGCCTAGCCTCGGGCCTAGCTTCAGGCAAGGCTGGATCTACGGGTTAGAGCAATGTCCTCCGAATCCTGGTTCTGGGCTTGTGACTCCGTTGACTTCATTCTTGAGTGGGCCCTCAATGCGGAACAGACCTCCCAGCAGGCCCCTAACCAACTGCTGAGGTCCGAGGCTTGGAAAAGTCTGATTGGCCAGGCCCCAGTCAGATGTCTACCTCTGGGCCAATGGGTAGAGCCTGCCCCTGATCAGAACCAGGAAATCTGAGGTGAGGGAGGAAGCCAGCTGGCTATGACAGGAGCAGTCACACACTGACCTCCCCTGTGAGGCTGGGCTCCCGCTGGGCCCTCCAGGGACAGCTCTGGGCCAGCAGTGTTGTGGGGAAGCGAGGCCGCGTGGAGGCCTCGCCTTGTGGAAGTTCTGGCCGACACAGATCACAGTGGCTCAGCCTTAGTGACCCTGTGACCTTGGCGCATTGGAGGCCTACCCCAGAGCCTGACAGCCAGCTCCTATGGCAAAGGACACTTGGAGAGTGGACAGCGGTGGGCAGAGGCCCTTTAGGCCAGGTCACGTGCCAGGGGCTGTCCCCAGAGCTCCCTGGCTCATATGTCCGGAGGGAAGATGACAGGCCGTGTTGGGGCCCCGTGCTCTGGGCCACACTCGCCTGGACCTGGCCCAGCTGACCGGCCTCACTGTCTCTTCCTGCTGTGACCGGCCAGGAGGAAGGTGTCCCCACAGAGCCCTGGCACAGGGAACTTACCACCTTCGAAGGTGCCTCACCTGGCTCCTGTCCCTCTGTCCCAGCAAACCTGTCCTGACCCCTAGGCCAGCTGCCCGCCGTCACCTGGAGAGGGAGCTGGTGCCCAGGGGGCACAAAGCTGGCAGGTCCACACAGAGCTGAGGAAGATCCTGATAAAGGAGCCTTTGAAGGGTACCCGGTGACGGCCCGTGCCCGGCCCTCTGGCGTCACCACGCCACCCGGGCCCCAACCCTGTCCCCCTGTCGAACAGACCTGGCCTTGTCCCTGCTGACCTTGCTGGGCCCAAGTCTTTAAAAACAGCCCCTGCTTCCTGTGTAGGTGACAAACAGACCCTGCAGGGACGACTCGGGTGACCCAGCGGTGGGGTGCGACACCGGCTCTGGAAACGGGTGACCTGGAAGGGAACAAAGGTGTGCCCAGGCCTGGCACCACCCCATGCCCGAGGAGCCACCTGCTGGGCCTGAGGAAGCCAAAGCCTTACTGAGAGCCAGGAGCCCGGGAGGGAAGGAAAGAGGCCGGACTGTCCCCCCAGGAGGGGCAGCTGCAAGATACTATGACAGCAGTTGCCTGCGCAGGGCTTACTGGGGTCCTCACCTGTGTGAGTCCGGGTGGGGGGGGTGGTCTAGGTGGCCCTGGCCCTGGTGAAGGGAATTTGGGACGCGTCATACACAGGAATGGCTGCGAGTGGACAGTTATGAAGGTCAGGACATTGAAGCTGTGGTCCCCCGTTCTTGCCAGGGCAGGGCACAGGGGACACAGTGGCTGTGCTGAGGGAGAGCCAGGCTGGTTCCAGACACACTGATCACACTGTTCCCGATGCTCACCTGCCGGGTGGGCCCCTGGTTCACCTCACAGCCCCTGTCCAGCCCACTGAGCCGGAAGGATGACAGTAAGGCAGCATGGACTGGTGGCCAACACTGCTGTCCACCTCCCAGGCAATCAGGTCGCACCATATCTGCAGTCCCTCTGGGCAGTGGTGTGCAAGAGTTGCGTACACCTGGAGGGCTATGCCACACAGGGCTGCTCCCGGGGGAGGGGTGACCAGGCCAAGGTGCAGCAAGGTGCAAAGCTGGCATTTGTTGTGTGCTTGCTGTGGACTGGCCTTTCCCTTGGGGCTGAGCACCCACCAGGGAACAGACAGTGGACTTCATGTGCCAGCACCAAGCTGAGGGCTAGTGAGCGCCTGCCATGTGCCAGGAACTGCTCGGGCTCTGGGGCAGAGCAGGAGGGTGCTGCTGGGCACCTCTGTGCACAGGCGCCCCTCTGTCAGGGCTGGGGTGGGGGTGCGGGCCACCCACTTGGGGAAGGCTCTGTGGGCAGGGGGGTGGGGCCACCTTGAGGGGTGGGGCCTGGAACAGCCCCAGGCCCCGCGGTACAGTGGTGCCCAGGAGGGACAGGGCTGGGATCTGAGGCAGGGACCTGGGAGGGTGGAGGCGACAGTGAAGTGACAGTGCAGGAAGCGCCTCCCTCCCTGCCCCCTTGTCCCTGGGGCTCCACTCTGGCTGCACCCAGGTGCAAAGCTGAGGAAGGAGGTCGCCTCTGGGCTCCGCCGTCCGGTGTCCCCAGCCGACCTGACAAGGCTGCAGGCGGTGCCGGGAGCTGTCAGCCGCGATGCCTGGCGGGCTTAGTCACCCCACACAAGTGACATTTATTTATGCCCTTGCCCAGGAGGTGGCGAGAATTAATTATTTAGCGTGGAGGAAGCACTCTGAACATGAAAGTGCCAGGAGGACCTGACACGCTGAGAATGATGTCGCCACCGAGGCTCTGGGTGCCGCATCGCAGCCCAGACAGGCCTAGCACAGGGGGAGGGGAAAAGGTCACCTTGTGCTCTGCCGGCGGGGAGGGGACAGCACAGTCACGAGGACGTCACCACCTTCCTCGTCATGTCGCGAGGTCCTCAGACGGTGGCCATCAGAGAACCCCAATTTACAGACGAGGAGACTGAGGCGGCATCCCACCATGTGAGCATGTGTCCACACGTGTGCACGTGTGTGCATGTGCTGTTTGCTCGCATCTGTGTTCATATTTCTGAGCACACATGTAGTTTGTATTCATGTATGTGCACACGTGTGTGTCGTGGCCTGTGTGTTCAATGTGCACATGGGCATGATTTATGTGCCTGTGTGTGTGCACATGTGTGTGTACCTGGGGGTGACCCTGGTTAGCAGGATCTTCAGGCACCTGTAAGCACAGCCTCCCCTTCCCTGGGCCCCATGGCTGCGGCCATCGCAGGATCTGAAGGGGCCTCACCTGTCCTCAAAGCAAGCTGCCACCTGACAGGGCCTGCCCAGCCCCACGGACGCAGGTGGCCCAGCACAGGCGGTGACGCAGGGGCCCAGCTTCTCCAGGCCTCTTTCTGCCCCTTGCTCCCCAGCTCTGCCTTAGTTTACCCCAACGCAGCCCAACGGCCAGTACCACATTCGAATCCAGCAGGCAACTGCTCCCACCTGCTCAGGTCCTCTGGGGACCTCCGTTAAATAAACAGCGGAGGGAAACTGAGGCCCTGACGGGACAGGTGACAGAACTCCCTGCGCCTCAGTCTCCCTCTGCACCGGGGAGCAGCGCAGAGGGCAGCAGCACAGAGCAGTGAGCTCTTCAGCCCTGGTTCCCCAGGGCCGGCGCTCACCCAGGGTGGGGATCTGGGATGGATGCGCAGCAACCCCCGCACGACTGAGAACTAAACAGGCCAGCTGTGTGTCAAGCCCTTTAATAAATCCTCCTGCCTCAGCCTCCAAGTGCTACGCACCACCATGCCTGGACATATATGTGTGTTTTTAAACGGAGACAGGGTCTTACTAAGTTGGTAAATTGCCTCAGCTGGGCTCCAACTTGAGATTCCCCTGCCTCAGCCTCCCAGAGTGCTGGGATGACAGATGTGTGCCACCACACCAGCCTCTAATCCTTTTCAGAACATGAAACTATATCCTGGAGAGATGAGCTGACAAGCCCAAGCCACCCAGCAAAAATGTGGCCGTGAGGACAGATGGCACAGGGGGCGTGGTGTCTCCTGATGGCTGGGGCTGGAGGCTGGCCAGGTCCTGGGGCTCCCAGTGTGGCTCCCCTGCAACTGTCCCCCCCTGCTGTGTGCTGTGACCAGGAGAAGCCTAGCTGTAAATCAGGAGGCTGCCACCGGCACTCAGGCCCTGTCGCCAAGGCCACAGCTCGCTGGATCGCTGAGTACAGCTTGCTGGGCCCTGGAGGCCGTTGCCATGGTAATGCACCAGCCGCCCTCGTCCTGGGCACTGTGTGGGCTGGAGCTGAGTGCCAGCTTCTCCCTCCTCCTCCTCCTCTTATCCCGGGGTCACAGCTGGGTCCCTGAGCTCCTCGCCCACACCATGGAGCCCCCACCTCCTCCTAGTTCCTCAACAGGAAAGGTGTCAGGCCCAGGGCACCAAGGCAATGCCTGGGGTGGCTGGCCAAGGGCTCGGGTGTGTAGCCTGCACGGACCCTGTCCTGCCTCTGGGGAGGGAGCCACCCACCGGCCACACAGCTGGTTCCCCAGGCTGTCCGGAGGACGACAGCCGGCAGAGAGCAGGTGGCAGCAGCAGCTGGGCTGAGCCGAGGCGGCACCTGTGTCGGGGTCCCTGCGGAGGCCCACAGCCCCGCTGAGGGAGGAACTCAGCTCGTGGCGCCGGCTCAGGACTCACCGCCGCCCCTAGCCCTGCACAGGGCTGGAGGAGAGGCTGCCAACTGGCAGGGGCACAAGAGTCCCCGAGGCCTGGCCACCCAGAGGAGGCTGGGTGAGCCAGGGTGCCTTAGGGGCAGGAGAAACACCCCAGCCCCAACAGCTTCTGCAGTGCGGGTCTGCCCTCGCCGCGGCGAGCGGGCCTCGGCCTCGTCCCCTCTCCCCCTACCACTCAGCGCTGGGATTCCCTCGAGGCCCCAGACGGTGGCAACAGATCTGGTCATCACTCCCTCATCACGCTCCCCAGCGTGGCCATGTCTTCCTCATTTCTCTCTGAAGAGAAGGCAGACATAAAGCCTTCAAGTCCCTCAGAGTCCCCCTCATGCCTCCCTGGCTGGAACCGGTCATGTAAAGCCTGGTAGCGGACAAAGGCTCACTAGCCAGTGGTCCCAAGTCTGGTTCTCAACAGAGGTTCGCTGGACGCTGGGTGCCGCGGTACACGCCTGTCATCCCGGGACATGCCAGTCCCCAGAGAAGGGACAGTGGGCAGGGAGGAAGGCCTGTCTCTGAGGTCACATTGTTGAATCCGTACTGTGCTCCGCCAACTTTGGGGTGCACACACTTAATGCTTTTTTTTTTTTTTTTTTTTTTTGAGACAGGGCCTCGCTTTGTGGTTCAGGCTGGCCCTGAGCTCAGCCTCCAACTCACATCACAGCAATCCTCCTGCCTCTGCCCCCGAGTGCTGGGATTACAGGCGTGAGCCACACGCCCGGCACTGTGGTATGTGGTACTGATTGCTGCTGGGCTCCACGCCCAGTATTGTTATGTGATTACCGGGGATCAAACCTGGGTCCTTGCGCTTGCAAGACAGGCGCTGGAACCAGTGAGCTAAATCCTTGGCCCACACACTTAATGCTTATAGCACCCCCTCCCGGCTGAGAGGATGAGGGACTAAATTCCCAAAACCAGCCAGGCCTGCAGGGTTTGGTCTTGACCTCTCTCCCTCAGCCTGGCCGCCTGGCCTCTGTCCTCCCCTGAGCTCCAGAGCGTGCGGCAGCCTCAGGGCCTCTGCACAGCTGTGCCCGCTGGAAGGCTTCTCCAGCAGGCACGCCCACAGGGAGTGGCCCACTGTCCTGTGCAGGTTCCTGTGCAAGGTCACCCCTCAGGGCCAGCCCCCACCCCTCCATCCTCCGCCAGGGCCAAGGCGTCGCTTGCTCCTGTCCCCGTCCAGATCAGTGCCTCCTTAGGCAGATGCTCGGTGACAGCCGGTAAAGGCCAGTCCCACCCCTGTGCTGAGCTCCAGGCGGGGGGGCCGCCCTACCTGCTGCAGCGAGGAGCCTCTTCCAGGAGATGCCTTGTTCCCCAAGCCACCAGGGCAGGATGAGCTGTGGATTGCAGCCTGGTGCCACCAGATGGCTCCTATTCTGGGGGCCCTGGGGGTCTTGCTCCGGCATAGTCACTGTTTCATCATCCTCCGGGTTAGCAGTGCATGCGTGTGGCCCCACCTGCTGGCTGCGAGGACCCCCAGGCCACTAGTAGGTGGCGGGAAAGGTCCCAGCCGATGCATCCCTGTCCCTCAGCACAGATGGCACCAAGACGGACCATACGTGCCAGGGAGGCCCTGGCGACCCTCTTAGGCTGTCCCAGTTATCATTCCCACGTGACAGGTGAGAAACAGGCTCAGGGAAGACGGCACTAGCAGAGGTGGCGCAGGCTCAATGCCTGGTGGCTTCGGTCACAGGCTGAGGGACCACCCCGCCACACCCACCCACGGAAAGGCAGTACCGGGATTCTGAAGCCCTGGGTTTCTGTTGCTACCCTCTGTGTGTGGCCAGGTGACTTGTTTCCATTTAACTCCATCTGTCATTTCCCGTCAGACAGACATGTTTGCATCACACGTGGCGACATCACATGTCGTGTCCCCAGCCCTGGCCCGCGGAACAGAGCTGTTGTGCCATCCTGGAATGTCGAGCTGTGGGGCTGGCCAGGCCCTCAGCTGTCCACTGGGGGACCTGGAGCGAGTCCACAATAGACCAGCGGCTGATGTCGCTTTCCAGCCAAGGCGGGGTGGAAAGGCGACGTGGACGCAGAGGTTCCCGGGGCCGCGTGGGGGCCTGAGGGCCACGTGAGTCAAGGCCAGCACAGATTGGGACCCAACACAAACAGCTGGCATGGTGGCCCCCATTGTAATCCCAGCTACTCAGGAAGCTGAGGCAGGAGGAACAGACCAAGGACAGTCTGGGCAACTAAGCAAGAAACTGCACTGTGCGAGGCCACGGGCTGCATCCCTGCTAAAACACACAAGCACGCACACATGCACGCACGCACACACGCACTCACGCGCACACATGCAGCACAAAAGGCCAGTCTGGAATCTCTGGGACTGTAAAACAACTGCAGGATGGCAGCTAGTGATGAAACTGCACCACATGTGGTCTGCCAAGTGCCATGGTGCTGGGAAGGGAAGGGCCCCAGACTGCGGCTTCCTTGGGCCGGGGGAATCCTCGAGAGCAGTGCAGCAGATGCAAAGCAGCTGAGAGAGCTGGCGCCAGAACCCGGACAGAGAAAGCCCAGGCGTACAGATGGTGCTCGGTAACTTTGGCTGCGGACACTGAAGGGCACATCCAGGTTAAGCCACTGTAGCTTCACAGCACAAGAGGCAGCACAGGTAGCCCTCTGGGCCAGCCCAGCCTCTGCCATCTTCTTCCTTCTGCAAAGCTGCACCCAGCCCACAACTGGGTCCTGATTGGCCCAACATGGCCACACCCCAGGTAGAGATTGGGCCATTCTGATCATGTGACAATTCAGCCAACCATTTGTGAGCTCCTTCTCCATGGAGATGGCCTACCTAGTAGCAAATGTCCTGCACTTGGCGTCTTCCACTGGGACGCTACAGCCTGAGTCTCAGATCAGGAAGCAAAAGCCTTCCTGATACCCCGGCCAGGTTTGTCCTGTGGCCTCCAGCCACCGTGAGTGGCTTCAGCCATAACTCCTTGGGTCAGCCCAGACCCAAGCAGCACCCCAGAGAAGTCTGTCTGTGGTCCCACCTGTCCCCACAGGTCACTCCCACAGTGCAGCTGCTGCCTGGGACTGCACCCCGCAGTCCACTTTTGGGGACCCCAGCTCCCCATCTACAACATACTCCACGAGGACCCAGGCTTTTCTATCTGCTCTTCCCTCCATTTCGCAGCGACTCTGGTGAGTGACAGGCTGAGGCTTATGTGTGTCCCTGCGAAGGAGATCACAGGAACGAACACAGCCCTGAGCCACTGGAGATGTGTCCAGGATGTCACGAGTCCTACGCAGCTAGCCAAAGGGACAGTGCTGTGTCGCTTTCCCCTCTCTCTGCCCCCTTGTCAGCTGCTCCCCACACCGCCGCCTGCTCCCGGTGCCCTTTCAGGCTCACTCTCAGCCCCAGACCCCACCATGCTGTCCCAAATGACGATGCCCAGAGGGTGGCATCAGGCTGGCTCAGTATCGGACCCTTCCCAGCCTTGGGACTTGGGGGGTCACCTCACTGTCAAAAAGCCTCAGTTTCCCCGTCTGTAAGATGGGGCAGAGGAAGGTCACCACAAGTGACGTGACCGGGAGAGGCACTTGGGGAAGGAGGCCCGCAGTGGCTGCCCGTCGGCGGCATCCGCAGTGGCTCGGATTTTGAGGTGTGGCCTGGTCCCAGCCACTGCCTCAGAAGAGAGGGATGCTTATGGGCTGTAGGAAAGAGCTGGCACAAAGCCCCGGGCGCAGAGTGCCCTGAAGGTGCCCAAGTGGTTTATTCTCCCCTAAAACTAGGGACTGAACTAGGGGCTTTCACCGTACTCTACATCCTCAGCTCTTCTTTATTGTGAGACAGGGTCTGGCCCGGTTGTTAAATTGTCTAGGCTGGGCTCGAACTTGAGATCTTCCTGTCTCAGCCTCCCAGGGTGCTGGGATGACAGGCACACACCTCCACGTCTGCTTCAGCCAACCTCTTCATCTCCGCCCCCTCCTCCCCAAGACTGGAGCGGGAGCAGGGATGTGTCCCCACCACAGGGACAGACGCTGAGTGCCTCTCTCCGGGAAGACGGCACAGGCCCTCCCAGGCTTTGTCTCACACCATTCCGTCACACGGACACTTACCCCCGCCGTCCTTTCTATTTGGGGAAGGAGACATTTCCTGGGCCTCCAGATGTGTGGGCGCAGAGAACTGCTCTGTGTCTGCAGGAGGAGCGACAGGAACGCCTGTACTGTCCCGCTCTGCAGCGACAGATACAAAAGGACTTGCAAAGCAGCTACTACTGCCCGGCTGCTTCTGAGCGGTGTGTGGGAACTCACTCAGCAAGCTGCAGGGAAACCCCGAGGCCAAGGCATTAATTATTGACTTCCATCCCATTTTATATCAGGTTACAGGGTACAGAGAGGGCCGGCGACCACCCCAAGGTCACACAGCCTCATACAGCAGTTCTGAGGATTTATTTTAACTAGGATTTGCACTGAGCTGCACGTGTGAAAAACCCAAATAGCCCAAAGAAGAGGTTTTTACTTCTGTCTTAATAAGACATGTGTAATGGCCTGTGCACAGCCCAGAGGGTGGCCCCACTGCCACGCGGAAACACGGGCTTTTTCTACCCATTTTATTGTCAGAATCATCTAGGGTCATCGAGTGGCTGCTCCAATTTCCAAACTGCCTCTGTGTCCAGCCAGGAAGAGAACAAAGAGTAAAGGGTAAAGTGCTGGCATCTGCTTCCCTGTCCCCACCGGCCGGCACCTTACCGGCCAAAGCTGGGGGAGGTATGGCCTCTGCTTCCGGAGGGAGCGGGAAACGGGAGTGCAGACCCACTCCCCTGCTGCCCTGAACAGAATTAGGGACTCACTAGAAAGGAGAAGGGAGCGTGGATGTCGGAGTCACAGCCAGCAGTACGGACCACACCGCAACCTAAGATTTCACGGAAACTGTGGTGCAGACCACAGGTTCTCTCGCTCCACAAAGTGGGTCCGAGTCCCTTGGCTGGGGAAAGGGAGGAGCTGAGTCCCTGGTGTGCGGCCGGGGAAGGAAGCTGGCTGGAGTAGGGCGCCATGGGTCCACCAGGCGGTGGTGCTCACCCAGGGAGACTGAGCCAGGAGAGTCGCAAGTTCAACTCCCAGCTGGGCAACTTTGCAAGACCCTTGCTCAAAACACAAAAAAGAGCAGGTGATGTGGCTCAGTGTGAAGCCCTGGGTTCGGTGCCCAGTACTGCGAATGAAAAAGTTTAGAAAAGATGCGAATTGACTTAAAAAGCATAAGAAGAATGCGACACGTGTGGCCACGAGAACCCAACGGGGGCGAAGAGGGAGTGCAAGGCCCTCCACCGCCCGCCCCTCCAGGGGGCAGCAGCCTGAGCAAAGGGGACACAGAGGAAGAGGAGGAGCAGGGGGACACCAGCCTCTCCTGCCCCCGCCAGGTGCCATCTGGGCAGCGGAGTGGGATGTAGCCGGGGCAGAGGGCCGTGGCCCCGGGGTCCGGGAGCAGCAGGCTCAGCAGGCCCTGCGAGTGGCAGCTTGCCCGTCATTCCCCAGGTGGTCACCTGGCACCAGGGACCGTGCCAAAGGCCAGGACTGGGGGGCACTGACCCAGGACAGTGGAGTTGGTGTGGCAGTGACACACGGCACTGCCCGCCTGGGTGGTGCCTACAAGAGCCTGGGATCCAGTTCTCATCAGACTGCGACTGTGACAGAAAGCCAAGAAGCCCACCGCTCAGGCCCCCACTCCCAGCTCTTCTGCACCAAGGGGCCGGGGGATCTGGCTGGGTCAGGACAAATGTACTCACAGGCCCGAGGACCCAGAGACCTGCCCACAACGCCCAGCCACCTCTGTGCTCTACTGTCACCTTCCACCAGCTGCCCTGCCCTGCCCTGCTCTGCTGGCCCTGGCTGCGTCATCCTCCCCGAAATGTCTGTCCCCGAGCTCCTGCGCAGTAACAGGGACAATAGAGAGACACGGTGAAGCCTGGCTTCCTCCCCTGAATTTCAATGGCTGCTGAATTACCACTCTCGATCATAGAGCTGAGCCAGGGCTGCACGCATCGGGCCGGGACTGGCGGGAGCAGTGACCTGGCTCTGGAGGGCAGAGACAGCAGACAGGAGGTACTATAAGCCGAAGCAGGTGAGTTCGGCACTGTCCCCAGGCCCCCTCCTCCAACATGACTGGGCAGTTTCCCTCGGTGGCCTCTTCCATCCGCCACTACGGTGACAGCGTCCTCTGAGTGACCCACCTGCACGTCCAGAGCAAAGGAGACCCTGGCTCACAAACCTTCCTTCCCATAAGGAGTCTGTACTCTGAGACCAAAACACTGGAGCTAGAGGCCGACGCACAGGAAAATCGTCAGGACGGAAACACTTGTTCCAGCAACACTCACGCGAGAAGGAACGAACCGAGTTGCGGGAGCCGGGTGGCTTCAGTACTTTGCCCAAGGTGTCCGGCCCTGGCGGTCTGCTGCGGCCTGGGTTCTGCACTGTCTAGTCACTCTTCTGCGGCTGGGACACAACACTCACACTTCCAACTCACAGGACAGGTTACTTAGGCTCACTTCTCAGCCCACCATCTGTCGAGGTTCCCAGGCAGGGAGGTGTGGCAGACCAGACGGCCAGCGGAGGAACACAGCTCACAGTGTGCAAAGCCGAACGGAAGCTGAGGGGGAGGGCCACGTCCAGGACACGCCCCTTCGGTTAGGCCCCGCCTCCTAGCCGTAAGCCGGCTCAGAGCCTGCAGAAGCTGGAGTCTTCTGAAGGTCCGGCTGAGTGCCCGAGGCCTTTGGGGGACATCGAGACGTAACCTGTAACACACGCCAGGTCCCTTTCCTCCCCCTGTATGCCACCTCCGTTGGTGTGGGTTTAAGCTGCCCTCAGACCACCTATGGCTGGGCAGGTGGTGAGAGAGACGGACTGTGTTGTGCCTGGCCCAGGTGCCCCGTTCAGGCTGTGTGCGCTCTTGCTCAGAGACAGAGCCCTCGCAGACAGGATCAGGAAGGGGCCACCTAGATGAGGCCCCCAGTGCAGGGAGGGACTGGTGTGGAAGAGGACACGCAGAAGGAAGAGGGCTGGAACTCAGCGGGCACCAGCAGCTGCACGCAGCAACCCCACCAGGGTCTGGGAGGGAGCCGGGCTCGGAAGAGACAGGTGTGCGGGCTGTGTAAGTCCCCGCAGTGTCTGGGTCTCAGAGCCCGGCAGGCGTAGCGGGCAGCTGGCACCGCACGGGGCCCTGTGGCTTGGAGTCCAGCGTGCTCTCCAGGGACACCCCAGGATGAGCTGTTTGCCCTGGATGTGTGTGACCCCGGCTGGCCCGTTTCCTCTCCCAGGCTCAACCCTTACTGCCTTTGCTCTCTGCTGTCCCCCAAGGGTGCAGTGACACCTGACCTACCTACCTGCCCACAACCTACCTCACTGTCAATCTCTCTGTGAGGAACTGCCCCTGCCCAGGAAATGCCTGGACTTGGGGCGGGGGATTTAGCTCAGCGGTTCCAGCGCCTGTCTTGCAAGCGCAGGGACCCCGTTTGATCCTCTCTAACCACATAACAATACTGGACGTGGAGACTCACGCCCAGCAGCAATCAGTACCACCTACTACAGTGCCGGGCGTGGTGGCTCACGTCTGTAATCCCAGCACTCGGGAGGCAGAGGCAGGAGGATTGCTGTGATGTGAGTTGGAGGCTGAGCTCAGGGCCAGCCTGAACCACAAAGCGAGACCCTGTCTCACAAAACAAGAAAAGAAAAGCCGGGACTGTCCCCACAGTGGCTGTCACTCATTCCCCTCACCCTGTGCCTGTTCTACAGGGGCCTCTCTGACCGGAAGCCGCGCATGCAGCGCAGGCTCCACTTGGCGGCCATGTTCCACTTGCCCATGATTCCAGCATTCAGGAGGCTGGGACAAAAAGATCTCCACAAGTTCAAGGCCAGCCTGGATTGCATGGCGAGACCCTGACCAAAAACAGTAAAAAGAACAAACAAATACATTAACACACACCCCCGGGAGGGTTGTCTGAAGAAGACCAGGACAACCCAGGCTCTCCCGGCCTGCCGGCCCACAGCAGCCCCCGGAAGGAGCACTATTAATACATTGACCCCTAATTGAATCTGGGTAATTTCACTAGAAACCTTTCCATAATTTCATCAGTGCTAAAGGATTACAATAGCAAATTAAACCAACAGGCATGAATTCAGTTGCTCAAGAGGAAAATGTAGCTTGATTTAGAAACGGATGCTACAGTTTATGAACCAATCTAAATTAATTTGATTTTGAGCCACTGTTAAATATACATTAGGATGTATCTCCCACCAGTGTAGCTGCCCAGCAGGGGACAAGACAGGGGAGAGCTGATGGGAGTTAGATGCCTGCAGGTAGCAGTCCATTCTGGGGTCTTGGGCTTGGCGTTTGAGCCTGAAGAAGGGGAGCTGAGACCAGCAGGGTCTGGATCATGAACTCCATCCAAGCAGGCTGAAGCCCACAGCTCATGATCTGCGTATCTGAGCAGGTCGGGGACAGGTGGCTTCAGGAGCAGCCGGATCCAGGCACTCCGGCTCAGCGGGATGGCTCCTATCCTGCCCCTCGGTCTGCCTGCGCCCGTGTGGGCTCTGCTCTGGGGCAGGGGCTTCCTGGGTGAGCACCGGAGCCACCTGCGGTCCCTCTGCTGCGTAGCTTCCTCAGAACGACCCTCTCTTCCCCGCAATGGTCCCATGCAAGCCCTGCCCCGGCACTTCGGGGCAGACCAGGAGCAGATGCCATCCTGTTGGGCCCTGCTCAGGCTCTCACTGCCCTAAAGTGAGAGAAGGCAGGCCCCCGGCCTGGGGCCACACTTACACAGCAGGTGCCGGAGACCGGCGAGACAAACTCAGGGAGCCCAGGGCTGAGTCCTCGCCCAGAGCCGAGGCGAGGTCGAGGTCCGTCCATGTGCCTCTTTGTCCAGTGCGCTTGTGCGTGCACAACACGGACACTCTGACGGAGGACCCTCCCTCGCTGCGCAGGCCTGTGCCTCCCCGCAGACAGCCTTCCCGGGGCCCTGACTACCCCTTCCAGCAGGCCTTGGGTTTCCACTCCTGCACGGTTCCGCTCATTCAGGGCCAACTGCAGCTGTCTTACCTAGTTGCTCTGCGCCCTTGGACCAGTCTCTGCCCCGTCTCAGAGAACAGAAGCCAAGAGGAAAGAGATGCCCGACCCCGTAAGCGGCTTCTGGCCTTGCAGCTCAGCAGGCTCTTGGCGGGCTGGAGAGGCTCGCACTAGGTTGCTAACCTGCCCAAGCTGTGCTCCAACCTGTCACTCTCCTGACCTGGCAAAAATGCTGACTTAGCAGGGTACAACTTGGAGGCAAAGTGTGCAGCTTCAAGTTACTGTCACCTGGCGGTTCTCCCCAGAGAAGCTGGTGCTGGCTGTGTTGAGGCCAGGCTGTTTATACCCTTGTTCCAGAACATTCCTGAAATTAAGGGGTGGAGTTACATTTAGCATTATCTCATTGGTTGGGCCCAGCAATTCTATTGGTTACAAGCTTACATGTCTCATTGGCTAGTAGGGTTAGAGACTACAACTCCATTGGTTAGAACAGTGCACAAATTTCCACCAATAGTGAGGAAGCAAGTACTACAAACTCTTTGAAAGCAAAGGAACTTCTGAGCCCAGAGAGCCTTGTTCTGAGGTGCCAAACCCCAAATGGAACAAAAGCTACAGAGCAGAGGAAAAGGAGGAGGTTAATTATTCTCAAGAGGGAAGCCAGAGCTTTACGCGAATGGAAGGTTTTGCAAATTCGCTTCCTCCTCTCAGAGATAAGAAGGAAGTGTTGGCGGAGACGGACAGCTTCACTGGAGAGGATGGGGCGTGGCCATGGCGTCATCAGAGGTGGACATGGAGCCAAAGGACACAAGGGCTGCTGCCCCGATGCCCAGAGAGGCGGCAAGCAGGGAGCAGAGCCGCGGGGGCCCCTGGACGGACCGTGGGTGCGCAAAACTCCCTCTGCTGGGAGCCACCTCGCCTGCCATTATTGTCACAGTAGCTCCAGGACACAAGCCCAGCCGGCAGGAACCACCGTTTCCACATTTTACAAACAGGCCCAGAAAGGACGGGCACTGTCTGAAGGTGCACAGCGCTGAGAGCAGGCGTTTGCCACGAATGTCAGCCGAGCCAGCACCGGCTCGTGCAACCGCGCAGGAGGCCGAAGCCAAGAGCTCTGGGTGCCCTGTCCCAGGCTATCGCTTCCGCTCGCAAGGCCACTCTGGTTGGCACAGGTGCTCTGGTCCTCGGCGCTGCTGGCTTGTCAGTACAAACTGCCATGTGGACAAGTCTGTAACACACCGCTTGGAGTCAAATAGACAGCCAAGCCCTCTTGGTGCTGTCAATCATTCTCCTCCCCCTGAGGGTGGCCAATGGGAGGCCTCCATGGTGGGCGGGGCGGGGCAGCCAGGGAGGGTCCTGCTCTCCTGCAGACACCCCCCAGCTCACCTTCCCAGGCTAGCTCCCCATGCATCGCGCGGTGCATTAGGATTTCAACCCGTGCTGATAAGGGTCAGTAGTGTGACTCATGACATACACCAGAGGTCCACAGCTGCAGGTGGCAGTGCTGGCCTTCTCAGACCCGGAGAGCTTGCTCGGGCCACAGCGCCTTTGCACTGGAGCTTTGGGGCCTTAAGCAGAAACCCCACCCTCCCTCCCTACCAGCTTCTGCTGGGAGGCAGTGGGGTTCGGGTGCACACGGGAGTTAGGTGAGGGGCCTGCCTGGAGGGATCCCCATTATCTTGCTCCACAGCGGGGTGGCTGACAGCGTGACCCCAGGCCCAGGGAGCCGATGGCAGGAAGGTTCAAGCCCAGAGAGTGTCCCCCACACCCAGACGGGCAGAACGGTAGCTGGGGACCACGTGTAGGTGGGTGAACTCTGTGTGCAGACACCGCCTCCTGTGCCCACCGCCGCACCCACAGGTGGAGGCCAGCCTGGCCCTGGGCCACAGGTGTCTCTCCGAACAGGCAAGAGCACTTGGCCAGGAGCCTCAGGCAGGGGCATTGGTCCCCTCTGCTGGGCACTCTGACCTTGCCAGCGGGTGACAGGGACCAGGTTGGAGAGAGTCACAGCTGTGTAGTGAGGGTCCTGGTCCCTCGATGGCAGCTGCTTCTTCTTGAAGCTCTGGGGAAGGAGCCCAGGGTCCCCCCCCCCCCGCTGAGCTGGAGCCTCAGATCTTGTCTAAGTTGACTAGGCTGAACTAATTTGCAGTTTTCCTGCCTCAGCCTCCCGAGTGTCAGCGGTTCCACCCACAACCACTGCAGACTTCCAGTGCCAGGACGGTGACAGTGACTGAGATGTGGAGCAGAACGCCACTGCTTGGCGTTGCCCAGCCCACCCATACTGCCACCAAGTCCCAAGACCCACAGCGGCTCTAGGAGGAAAGAAGGTACCAACAGACAGTGGTGCTTCCGAGTTGGCACGGCCACCCCCACCGCCCTCCCGGAGACAGCACTGTCCCTGCGGGGCCACAGCCCCAGCTCCCACAGAGTCCGCTCAGCTGTGGCTCACCCAGAGCCCAGGGCCTTCGGGTGCCAGCCCAGGGTCACCTGCTGTTTCCGTCCTTCCCAGGCTGCACCAGGTCTGCTGGGACACTGGCCCTTGGGCAAAGTCAGTGTTGCAGGCACTGTGGCCCTGAGCGAGGTGGACCAGGCCCCGCCCTCTGGAGCTGGTGGCCACAGGAACACACACGTGGATGTGTCGGGGACATGGCAGGGCACAGTGCCCGAGGGACAGCCAGGAATGACGTGGAGAAACCTCGCTGAGGAATCTCATGGCTGAGAGAGGCCGGAAGACTCCGGGCGTGGTGGCGCACACCTGTAATCCCAGCTCTCAGGAGGCTGAGGCAGGAGGATCGCTGGGAGTGGAAGGCCAGCTTGGGCTACACAGCCAGACCCTGCTTTAAACAAACAACAATAAAACAAAACAGAGGCAGCAGCAGGTGGTGACGCCGCCATGGTGGTCTTCTTCACTTGAGGACTCAGACGTGGAGCAGGGACAGAAGAGTGGCCCAGGACAACCCATGCTCAGCCCAGCAACGGAAGACACATTCCCTCACTGAGCGGAGCCAAGGGCAGGGCCAGGGCTGTGAGGGCCTGGTGCCCACGGTCCGTCACCACTGGGGACATGTCAGACCCCCCTGAATGGTGGCAGCGTGCTTGGGGGTGCCAAGGCCAGTGCGTCTATGCCTGTGCTCATCAGACAGCATGGACATGGCCTTGCAGGAGCCCTCAGTGTTTCTGGGCGGGAAGCAGCTCCCGTCAGGGACCCCGGGGTCCCTGTGCCCCGAGCAGGTGGCCGGGTGCTGAGGGTAACGTACTCCCGGGAAGTCCCCAGGCTCCATCATCTCAGACCCCAAGAGGCCCTGCAACCCAGCTCACACGCAAGTGCATGGCCGGGAGCGTGGTCCCCAGCAGGTCCCCAACGTCCCTGTCCTTCTACACCTCACGCTCCATCCTCTGCAGACCAGGAAGCCGGACCTCAGTGTCCTCCCATAATCCGGGAAGCCCTGCTGGTGTTCCGTGGCTTCCACACGTGTCTGTAGTAACCTGCGCACAGGCCTCAGAGCCCTCCTGTACACACATAACTGACTTAACCTTCACCAAACACCTAGAGATGGGGAAACTGAGGCACAGCTGGCACGTGGCAGACCCAGGCCCTGGACCCAGACAGTCATCCCCGTGGTGCCTACACCACAGTGTCACAGTCACCTGTGATCTCACTGCTACCACACAAATGCATGCTGTATGATGTGGCCCTGGGCCATGAACAGCTCTGTGCCTCAGTTTTTCCTTTTCATAGGGTGGATCTGAGCCCCTCCTCTGAGAGCAGTTCTGTTAGGGGGTTCGTGTAAGACCTGGGGTCCCAGATGCCAGAAGTCACTGACTGGGTTCGCATCATAAAGGTCAAGCCCAGGGGCCGGGGAGTTAGCTCAGTGGTTCTGGTGTCTGTCTTGCAAGTGCAAGGACCCGGGTTCAATCCCCGGCAACCACATACAATACTGGGCGTGGAGACTCACACCCAACAGCAATCGGTACCACATACCACAGTGCCTGGCGTGGCGGCTCACGCCTGTCATCCCAGCACTCGGGAGGCAGAGGCAGGAGGATTGCTGTGATGTGAGTTGGAGGTTGAGCTCAGGGCCAGCCTGAACCACAAAGCGAGACCCTGTCTCAAAAAACGGGTCAAGCCCAGCACTGGCTGAGTGCCCACCACAAGGAGCACGTGCCCCAACACCAGAACATGGGCGCTGCACACCCTAAGTGGGCAGCACCATACCCTGTCTCTGCTCTGCTGAGCAGGGATAAAGGGTGGAGGAGAGGCTGCACAGGGTCCAGGGTAGGCTATGCGAGGAGGACGGCAGCACAGCGCCAGCAACTCAGCAGTGGCTGCAGGCACCACATGGTGGTAGGTCAGGAGCAGCAGGGCAAGGTCCTCACACCAGGAGGGTAGAGCCCTGCCGCTTGTGTTCTTTCCTCTGCAGCACTCCAGAGGGCAGGGAGTTCATCCTGCCCGGCCTGTTTCATGAAAGGAAGGAGAAGAGAGGGGTGTTTACCCCGCAGGGCTCAGGCCACAGCACTGGGGAAGCAGCGCGCTCATTCCAAGGACGCAATAGGCTTCACAGGTGTTTGCTGCATGAATGGCGCATCCGAGAAGCCAGCTGTGGGAACTTTCCCATCATTCGAAATCGCTCCGTGGGGTGGGGGGAGGCAAGGTACGAAGGAACCAACGAAACCCTTGCTGGAGCCTGCATCCTCTCTTTAAATTCTGAGGCAGCACTGCTGAGATGCCCAGACTGGGCTTAAATTTGTGTTCCTCCTGCCTCAGCCTCCCAGAGTGCTGTACTACAGGTGTGGTCACCGCGCCTGGCTGGCCCAAGGCTCTGGACAGAGAGCGCCGCACAGCTGCTTGGAGAGCAGAACCCTGGGGGAGGGACAGGGCTGGCGCGGAGCTGGAGAGGAAGCCAGGTCAGCGGGGCGGGCTGTGCCAGGGACACTGCGCCCAGGCCTCTCCCCCCTGACCTTGCGGCCGCACAATGGAGCCTCCGCTGGAAGCCGCAGGGGGTTCCAGCGTCGCCTCCCCCAGGGGGTGGCAGCAGCAGGGAACACAATCTGTTTTCTATTGGTCACGGCTGCGGCTGCCCCGCCCACCCTCGGGCTCTGCAGCCTGGGACAGTCCTTGGCTGGCAGAGCAGGATTAGCGCTGCCACCCCAGCGGCTGAGCCAGGAAGAAGGTCCAGGAGCCCGAGGCGTCGCCCCCTCCGTGTGAAGGCAGGGTCACCCACACCCGGCTCTGGGTTCCCAGAGCAGTGACCTCAACCTTGACTTCGGTTTCTCTGCACTGTGCCAAGGGGTGGGGACAGATCAAGACTGCGCTCTGGGTGTCCCTGTCTCTGTGTCTGCCCTCGTGGGGCTGGACCTCCCGGCGATGGACAAACTTGGCTGTGGCGGATCATCAGCAAGCGCGGGGCATTGGATTGTGCCAGTCACCAACCAGGGACCCCATGGTCCACGGAGACCTGCCTGCTTTTGCTTTACGAGTTTATGTATTCATCTCTTTCGGTACTTTTGAACTCAGAGCCTTTGCACTGAGCTATTCTCATCACTTTTTGTACTTTTATTTTGAGACAGGGTCCCCTAAGTCACTAAATTGTCCAGGTGGGTCTTGAATTTCTGGTCCTCCTGCCTCAGCCTCCCAGAGGGCTGGGATTGCAGGTGTGCTCCGCCACAGCCCTGAGCTCCTGTGCCTGCTCCCCGCTTCTTCTGCACAGGTGTCTGGTCGGCACCCTTGTGTCGGTGACCAGGGCCCCGACTGCCAACAAATGGGAATAGCCTGAATGTCTGTCCGCTGACGAGAAACAGACCAAGTGTGGTTTGTTTACACACTGGAGTGTTATGCAGCCAGAAAAAGGAACAGTCCTGAAGGGTGCCACCTAGAGATGGGCCTTAAAACTCATGCTCTGTGGAGAAAGCCAGCGGTGACGGCAGGCAAAGGCAGGCAGGAGCTGAGCTGCCATCAGAGTCCGGGCTGCCTAACTGGCCAGGGTAGGAGGTGACGGGTGACCTGGGTACCGCTTCTGGGATGCTCCTAGGTAAGAGCCGCAGGAGGCTTTCAGAACTTTCTAGAATGTTCTTGGGAAGGGCCTAGAGAAATTTCTAGCAGGGATAATGTCCTCTCTCACAGCCATCCAACCGCTAGGGCCCACAGGGAGTTCTCCCTGCCCCCAACCCCTCCTCCCTGCTACGTCCAAGCTCAAGGCGGCCAGAAGTGTGTGCTGATGTAATCCAGGGCCCCGCCACGGTGGAGCAAATCTCTTGCTGTCCCTGGTGCAGCCATCTGTGCAGGGGCTCTGCGTCAGAGACAGCTTTCCATCTCACTCCCTGCATGGAAGCCAGGGCCGACACAGCAGGCCACCATGTCCACAAATGCAAGACTGAAGAGGTCAAGGCGATGGAGCCCAAGCGGCCCACAGTCCCAGGCTCCACAGAGCTGCTCTGTACAGTAAACAAGACCACTTCCGGCTTTGCTGCCAATGTCCTGGGACAGGACTTTTGTCTACCCATCCCTGCCAAGCGTCCAGCACTGCCTTAGGACCTGACTGGGCAGGTGAGGTGCGAGCAGACGTGACGTCAGTCCAGCACCCTGCAAGGCTAAGACAAGATGATCACAAGTTCAAACCCAGCCTGAGCAACCCAGAGAGACCCTCCCTCAAAATGAAAAATCAACAAAGCGCTTGGGCATTAATCAGTGGCAGACACTGGCCAAAGACCTGGTTTCATCCCCACACTGCAAAATTCAAAACAAAACTACACAAAGTGCAGAGTCTGCCCACAACGTCAACATCCCACGTGGTAGAGTCTGTCCACTTGGTCCTGGAGAGGGGCCAGGTGGGTGCCAGGTCCAGGTGGTCACCGCAGCTCCATGAGTGGCTGGCTCATGTGTCTTCGAGTCCACAGTGAGGGAGGACATGAGCTATCCAGGCCCCACCCGAGGACAGGCAGTGAGGACACTGCTCAGCTCTCCTGCCACCCGCTCCTGGGGCGTGGGTCTCCTCGCTGCTGACCACGGCACACACAGCCTGTTTCAAGGCCTCTGGCTGCTAAGTGACCAGGGCTGCCTGCGTGGTCCCGGCCCTGGCTGCCCGGACAGCTTCATCAGAGCAGTCCAGCAGGGTGAATGGCCCCAGCATGCCACCCTGCCCCACTCACAGCCCTGTGCGGCCAGGACCGGGAACAGATCCCACACGGACCCCACGGACGCGGCTGCCTGTCTTCAGCTCCACTCCCTGTTGCTTTTGCCTAACACCTCCTTCCCCGTCTGCCCTTCTACCCGGAGAAACACACACATACTTCCCCCACTGGGCCTTCGGACTCCACACCCCCACAGCCAACGAGGCCCTGTCTGCCCCCAGGTTGGGCAAGCCAGGGATTTAGCTCAGTGGTTCTGGAGACTGTCTGGCAACCACAAGGTCCAGAGTTCGAACCCTAGTACCACATACTACAATGTAATCCCAGCACTCGGGAGGCTGAGGCAGGAGGATTGCTGTGAGTTCAGTGGCGGCTCAACAGACAGAGCAGCTTTTTGCTGGGTGTTCTGTAAAATGTGCTGAAAGACTCAATCAGCAGGCTGGAGCCAGCTTGCTGGATTCTAGTCTTGCTTCTCTCAAGAGAACCACTCTCTCTCAACACTGGATGTTCAGGCGCTCCGTTTTCTGGCCTGCACAATGGGGTTGTCCTGGCACTTACCGATGCCCGATTGCGTCAGTCAGCTATCACCACCCATGGGCTTCATAACAGATGACCCCACATTCCAGGGCTCAGACCAAGAGTTATTGACTATCCCCTCCAGCTCCGCTCCACTCTCTCTGCGCCTTCGAGGGAGCCCAGGGACAGGACGGGCTGGCACAGCCCTTGCCTACCCGGTCCCAGAGCTGAGGGCTCTCCTCCATCTCAGGCACAGCGAGCCAGCCCCTCCAGTGGACCGCGATGGTCTCCCTGCCGTGTCCGCGTCACCCCAGCCTGGCCAGAGGGGCCCTGCATGCCCACCCGCCTGGAATGTCTCAGCACGAAACCCGGAAGTCCTCAGCACCCCCTCTCCTGTGCCCCGGGACACCAGCACTCCCATGGAAGGGTGTGAGGGGAGCGGCTGGCCAGGCTCCCAGGGCCCTCGGCAGTGAAGGGCAAGCCAGGAGGGCCCTGGAGGAGAGGCTGGAACACATGGCTGGCAGACGACGTCAGACACGGGCCTGGGTCCCCATCACAGCCGTGCCCAGTGCCCCCGCTGGCGCTGGCTGCTTCTGGGCAGTGGCACAATAACCAAGGCTGTTGGAGGTGGTGCTGCTGTCCCCGGCCCAGCTCTGGGCACGTGCAGTGGCAGGAGAGGCACTGCCGGCCGGTGGCCCTGTCCCACCAATCCATGGGCGGCCACCGCGGGCCAGCAGCCAGGCTGCTATCCAGGGCCACTTGGCCGACACTGAGCCTCTGGACGAAGACTGACGTCCTTGCTGCGCAAACCCGCCAATATCTCCTCTGACAATTACTGAGGCTCGGCCTCCATATCTCGGAGGCAGCGGGAGGCCAAGCGGCCTCACTGCCATTATCTCGTCCTTCGCACCACGCTGACCTCTCTGGGGTTGGGGGCCCATCCTGCCCTGCCCTCAGGATGCATAAGCGGTGTCATCCAGCCTGTAAATGAGAGACAGTGGGTTTGCGCACCCTGCTTGCTGGGTGACAACGCCAAGCTTGGTGGCCGGGGCCGGGCTGCCTTCCCCCCACTTCCGGAAGCTCATTCCCCAGGAGGCTGGAGGGGGAGGGCGGCGCCTGCAGGGAGCCCCAGGGCCGCTGCTCAGGGCCCGGGCAGCCGCAGGGGCCTGGAAGCTTCCCAGGAGTGGATCTGGGACAGCGCCCCACAGGGCTGCAGAAGGCCACCCAGAGCAGGGTGGTGACAGCGCTGTGAGGGGTGACACTGCACTGGGGATCGGCTGGCGGCCAGCACCAGCCGCCTCGCACGCAGTGACAAACTGTCATAAGCTTGGAGGATGCAAGCAACACCACACCTCATGTTTCATTTCCAAGGATCACAAGCCCCACAGTGGGGCGTAACGGGGCCACATCCGGGGCCTCGGGCCCTGCCGTGGTCACTCCGCACCCTCCAAGTGCCTGCGGATCTCTACAGCCCTCTCACCGGCCACATCTAAGAATGGATGGCACGTGTTGGAGCCAGGACTCAGCCACAGAGCCTGCCTCTGTCATCACCTGCGCAGCATGGGGTGTGGACCCAGACAGCCAGAGTCCACACAGTGCCAGACACTCAGAATATGCCCCGCCGGGTGTGACAGAGCTGGCTGTGTTCCCAGCACCCTAGGAGGCAGAGGCAGGAGGACCTCACGTTTGATCCCGGCTTGGGCAACTGAATCACTTTGCATGACTCTCCAAATTTAAAAGGGGTACAGGATATAGCTCAGGGAGGAGGGCCCAGGTTCAATCTCCAGAATCACTAAAAAGAGAAAGAAGGGGAAGAGCATAATCTGCCACTGCTTTGGTGCTTGTGACAGGCCAAGTGCTGCCCTGTGCCTGCTTCACGCGTGGCTCACCAACTCCCCGCAAAGCTCCTGGGAGGTTAGGGTATCAGTCAGTGGCCGGGCCCTGCTGTATAACAAGCAGCCCCTCAGGCTCCAACAGCTTCAGACAAGCAAAGGTCCTCTCTGGTTCAGAGACTGAGGGCCAGAGAGGCGGACACTCAGCAACCCGGGCTGCAGGAGGACGGCATGGGACGTGGCTCATTCACCGCTCACACCCGCCCACCCCACCCCACACGGGAGGTTTTCCGCTTGAAAATAAGGCAGTAATTACATCTCAGGAGAGTTTATGTTTTCTTAAAACCATCTATATAAACCTCTAAAAAAGAAGAGCACAGTGCGTCTTCCTGGCAATCTGACAGGTAATGGACCCCTTAAAGCGGTGATCTGACCTGGTGGCCCACGCCTGTGATCCCAAAACTGGGGAGGCCGAGGCAGAAGGATCACTGCGAGTTCCAGGTCAGCCTGGGCCACACAGTGAGTCACAGCCGGCCTGGACGACACAGTGAGACCTTCTCAGACAAACAGGGGAAAGATCCACGCAACGAAAAGGTGCTACTTCAGGAGGCAAAGAATCCGTGTCCTCACACTCCACCTCTCTCTGGCCCAGCTTTTAGAGCTGTCTCACACACACACACACCCGCCTGCCTGCAGAAAACAAGCCTGTCTACACCCCCTGCTGGGTTCTGCCAGCACCTGAACCCAATTCCATTCAGCCAGAAGGTCCCTCCCGCAAAGAGGAGAATCCGGGACACAAGCATGCGCTGTTTGGAGAAGCCCGGGGTGGGGACGGGGCGGGGCGCCACCTGCTGGCGGAGCCTGGTATCGCAGCTCAGCTCCTTGGGACTTGGTGAATCTAAGAGGTCGCAGCTGGTTCCCAGAGGACTTTGGGTCACATCTGGAATCACCAGCTCCCCCCAGGCCGACGCGCACCGCGTGTCCTTTAAGGCTGTCCTGAGGGCCGTGACACGGACGCACAAGACGCAGGGGGGCCTGGGCACAGGGATCAGGTTGCCGCACGGGGAGCAGGACCCGGCCGCCGCGGCTTGTGGTGACGTCAGGGACGCCGCGCCCCATGACGTCACTCCCGAGGACTCTGACCGCGGCTCTGCAGGCGCTTGGGGCCCCAGCTCCAAGACCGGGACGCACGGCTGCCACCCGGGACACCTAGTCCCTTTCCTCCCCAGTCCGGACTGCCCGCGGCCTGCTGGCACCCGCTATTTTCAGCTGTATTTATTTCCAATGGGCCTCTCCCATGTCCCCTGCAGGGTCTTTCCGGAGTGGTTGGCTCGGCCTGGCACACGGGCCTCCTCGCAGACGGGGTCAGTGGCAGGTCTGGGAGCAGCCTGCGGCCCTAGCCCTGTGACAGCTAGGAGCCCATGCAGGGCCACCCACACCTCGAAGTGGAGTTCCAAGTACCAGCCAGGTGGCACAGAGGAAGCCGGGGCTGTGTGCCTGGTTCCTGGGTACAAGGCGGGCAGCCGTGCAGCCGAGCGCACTCAGCCTGGCTCCCGGCCCGGACTCGAATCGGAAGGACGCTGACCCTCCCTCTGGGCCTCAGTTGCATCATCTATCAAGTGAGCACAACAGCACATCACTGTGGCGGTCTGAAGTTCTGGCCTCTGAAGTTGGCAGCTGCCCGCCTCAGGAGGACCAGACACGGGCACTGGGCACAAATTTGCATGAGGACCAAGTCCTCCCAACCCCTGAGGCCATCGCCTCACCACACCCACTTCCAGGCCCAGCAGCAGGTCCATAAGAATTCTGCAAGTCCCGGCCCCTCTCCAAGGCTGCTTCTGTGTCTGTGTGTGGGGGAATGGTTGGCCTTTAAATGTAAATAGGTCTGTGCGCCCTGGTTCGCACGGCTTGTTTCAGGACCTCCAGAAGCTCACCAAGTAGCCCAGGCTCAGCCCCACGGCGGCGGGAGCCCAGCTCTGCACGCCCGCAACCCGCAAAGCCGGACCCACAGCGGCCCCTGGCGGCCATGGCCCAAACCTGCGCCCCCTCGCTCGGCGTCCTCGTGGTGGTGACCTCGAGGTGCTCCCCCAGTGGCCAAGAGCCCGAGAGGGACAGCCGCGAGGACACAGACGTGACCCCCGCCTCGGTCTCCTCTCCCTGACGGCCGTGCTGCATGGCCCTGGCCCGAGTGCCAGCCAGGCCACTGTTGCTGCCACTGGCTGTCAGGGTCCCAAGCACGCCTTCCCTCTGGGCCGGATGGGTTTGCCAAGGCCGAACCCCAGGGACTTACACCGCAGCAGCCTCCACTCCTGGCTCCTGAGTTCAGCATCACAAGGGTCTGTCACTGCCCGTGGGCTCTCCAGACCCTCAGTGAGGGTTCAGACCCCTTTGAAGACCTAACGCTATTCAGGAGAAAGTCTCATGCACACACAGAAAATAACATTCCAAGGGTTGGGTGCGGCAGTGCACACCTGGGATCCCACTACACAGGAGGCTGAGACAGGAGGGTCTGTCTGGTCGAGGCCAGCAGGGGCTACATAGTGAGTTCAAGGCCAGCCTGAGCTACAAAATGAGGTGCTGTCTCAAAAACGAAACAGATAATAAAGAAACAAAATACAGCCCTAGAGTGACAGGCTGTGGCAGGAGACCATGCAACCCAGCCCCCAGCAATTTGCAGAGTTCGCCCCCCAGTGGCCGCTCCCGGAACTGCCAGAGCCCTGCTCCCCTCCCCAGAGGAGGCACCGGAGGGGCCTCGCCCAGTGCGGTTCTGCGTCACTGTGCCCCCAAGTCCTGCTCAGAGTCTGACCCCGGGGGCTCTGGTGGGACGAAGCCTCCAGCGAGGCCAGGAGGGGCAGTTCTGACCCAAGCGCTCACCCCACAGCAGACACAGCTAGCACGCCGGCATCTCCATGCCACGCAAGAACGCGCTGTGGCCACCTGCAGAGGAGGACAGGCCCGCCTCCGGCCCTGCCCCGTCGGCTGCTCTGGACTCACAGGCCGGGGCAGTGTTTTAATGCTGCACCATTAAGCCTAAGTTAACACGCATGCTAGGCCTGGGGGCTAGCGCCGCAGTCCTGGCTATGCACGAGGCTGAGGCAGGAAGATCACTTGAGCCAGGGATTCAGGGGCAGCCTGGGCAACACAGCAAGGCCTGTTTCAAAAAACAAAACAAAACAACTCAAAACCCCTAAGACCTTAACAACTATCAAAATAATAAAAAGGTGCACTGCATCATATGTGGCTATTTAGGTTGCTGAGGAAAACAGTTTGAGTGATTAATAAAATGCACAAAACCTGCCATGAAAGCTTCAGGCAAATCTCAGGGCTAGGAAGGAAGGAAATACAAGTTGCAGAGGGGAAGGCGGGACATGGGCAGGTGAGGGCAGAGCGGGCTGAGTACTTCATCCTGACTGGTCCCTCTCAGTTCTGCCAGGGATGAAATGGCAGGTCCACCTCTGTGACTATGTGAACTTTAGGTGAAAAAAAATTAAACAATACTGGGGAGTGAACGGACGGCTTTTGCACTGAGCTATATCACCAACCCGTTTTTATTTTCTGAGACAAGGTCTTAAGTCACTAGGTTAGTTGTCCAGGCTGGGCTCAAACTTGCAAACCTTCCTGCCTCAGCCTCCCAGAGGGCTAGTAGCATGTCTACATGGCCCAGTCTGTTCTCTTAACCACATCTCCCATCCTCTGGGAGAAGAACAAGGCAAGGAGTCCACACAGGCGTCAGGAGGACACCTGGGCCCCTGGGACCAGCATGGAGAACACTGATGTCCTGTACCACACTCACATGGCGTGGACAACAGAGCCCACCTGGACTGCCAGAGCTGCAGGCACAGGCGGGTGGACACTCGGCTGCCACCAGGACGACTGCAGACAGCACGGACGCTGCGCTTTGTTTTGTAAAAGGTTTATTGCTTCCGTAGTGAATTCACTATAAGTTGATCATTTTTCTTCCAGTAAAAAACAGTTCGGTGCCCAGGTGGAGGGTCCCCCCCCAGGATGGCCCAGGGACCACTGGCCACCCCGGCCTCCGCACCTTGGCCCTCAGGGCCAGTGTCCCAGGCGGCTCAATACCCAGACGTCTGTGGGGCCAGCCAAGCCTGCGCCACTCTGACACCAGCGTCCAGGTGGGACAGGCGGCACTGCGGGTCCCCTGTGTCCTGAGCCCTGACCGCCTGGCCTCAGCAGGGAGCCCCCAGCCGGGAGTCGGGGGGCCTGGCCCTGCTTTGTGGCCTGTCCCACGTAGCAGGTGGCCGGCAGGAAGGAGGGACCAGGAAGGACAACACAAGCCTGGCTGGGCCGGGTGCCCGAGGTAAGGGATGCCAAGTCCGCGCCCTGAGCCACTGAGGGCGAGAAGGTTCCAGAGTAGTGCACATCGCCAAGCCTCTCCCGGGTCTCCAGGTGCAGCTCCATCCTGAATGGCGCCAGCTGTGCCAGGCGCAAGGCAGGGGTGGCGGCTCAGGCCAAGGGCCCCCCAGGCAGGACACGGGGGGACTCCGGGAGAAGTGGGGTGCGGGGACTAGGCAGTGGCTCAGACCAGGTGGCCTGACTGGGCTGGCTCAGGGTGTCCTGGGGACCCTGTGGAGAGAGGAGCCAGGTTACCACCCCCCACCTGCCCACCCGGCCCAGCCACGAAGTCCCGTCCCATCCCCGGGAGCACAGCCACTCGCAGAGGGACACATCACCACGGCGTCCTCACTCGCTGGACGCCACCTGAGCCTGCTCCCCCCGTCCAGACGTGGAAACAGAAACCCAGAGAGACACCTGGGCATGAGCAGGACGGAGCCCGGAGCCCAGGACCGGGGCCCTCTACACCAGGAAAGCGCCTGTGTCCACAGGCGATACGTTCTCTTTTGTTGTTTTGCTTTGGTTTGGGTTTTTGAAACAAGGTCTGGCTGTGCAGGTCAGCCTGACCTTGAACTCACAGAGCCTCCCAAATACTGGGATGTAGGTGTGTGCACCCATGCCAGGCAATGATGTCTTCTTCGGCCACTGTCTCAGGGTGGCAGGAGCCAGGACCAGTTTACCCAACAGAAACAGAGGCAGGCATGGTCACCACTGTGTATGGGACGGTGGCCAGCGACAGCCACCTCCCACCCTGGGGGAAGACAGCACACTTGGAGGAGGCCACGGGGGAGGGGAGGGACACGGAAGAGCAGACAGACAGGCGGTAATGACAGAGGTCTTTCACCTCCTTTACAATTCCAAAACAAGTAAGAAGGAAGGTGACAGGCACAAGGACCGCGGGTCCCACCAGCCTCCTCTGGCCCTGCAGTCAGGGCTCCCGAGATAAGGTTTCACCCAGAGGGAAAAAGGGAAAGTAACCCCACACCCACGTGACAAAGCCCACAGGGGCCAGGACCGAGGCCGAGCTTCCTCGCCCCTCCACTTCTAACTGACAGGGCTCGGGAAGACAGGAAGCTCAGAGAAGACCCACCATTATTTCCCCCAAAGGCCAGCCTGTACAGCTGTCCGGGCTGTGCGCTGCCCACGGACAGCCACAGACACACTCTGCCAGGCCCTCTGCCCACCTGCACAGAGGGTGCTGTGTTTCTTATTCATAGAGAAATACCCTTCTAGGGCCGGGGAGTTAGCTCAGTGGTTCCAGTGCCTGTCTTGCAAGCGCAAGGGCCTGGGTTTGATTCCCCGGTAACCACATAACAATACTGGGTATGGAGACTCACACCCAGCAGCAACCAGTACCACATACCACAGTGCCGGGTGTGGTGGCTCACGCCTGTAATCCCAGCACTCGGGAGGCAGAGGCAGGAGGATTGCTCTGATGTGAGTTGGAGGCTGAGCTCAGGGCCAGCCTGAACCACAAAGTGAGACCCTGTCTCAAAAAAAAAAAAGACAAATACCCTTCTGAGCTAGCAGAGGCCCTGTTCCCCTTGGTCCCCAGCCAAGTCGCCCCGGGTCACCCCCACCCACAGGTGCAGGCAGGGCAGGGCCTTCCGGGCTTAGAGGCCACCGTAGGATCGGCTCCTATGCCTGGACCCCCAAGCTGAAGCTGTCTGTGGAGGACGCTGTGCCTCTCAAATCCATGGGACTACGGCTGAGGCGTCCCTTGGGTGGGGTCAGAAGCTTGCCTTGTCGCCTCCTGGCTGTGGGTTTCGGGGTGGAGGGGCACAGGCCCAGACCTCAGGCACCATCTGACTCACAGGGGACACCCGGCACTCGGGAGGCATGACTGGCAGGGCAGGGACAAAGCCATCGGGTGTCCCAGAGGGATCCCAGGGGCCAGGGATGAAGAGGGTCCCCACCTCCCAGCCAGTGGCGTCCACACCCCGCTCGGGAGCACGTGCAGACAGCAGGCATCACCCGCGGCACCAGAGGGCGCTCACGCCCAGCCACGTCCACTAAGCTCTTCTGGTCGGTGGCGGGCTCGGGCTCACCTCGAGGGCGCGGGCACTCGGCACCCGGGCAGCCCCGGTAGGAACGATGACAGGCCAGGACAGTGCTCGACAGGCGGCTGCCAGTCGACCTGTTCACCTGAGGTACAGATCTAACTGTACCTCCAGTCCGCTGCTATCCAGAAACCCAACCCCCTGTGCTGGGCTTGGCTCATCTCTGGATGGAAGATGTTCCTCCAGCAGGCGGCCCTGACCTTCAGTACCAGAAGCCCTAGGCGTCCATCAGAAAGCTAGTTGCCACCTGGAAGGCTAAGGCAGGAAGATCCAAGTTTGAGCCCAGCCTGCGCAACTCAATGAGACTCTGCCATACAAAAGAAGGCTGGGGATGTAGCTCAGGGCCTGCACTGCAAGTACAAGGTCACGAGTTCAATCCCCAGTACTGCAAGAAAAATAAAACAGGGGGCCGGGGAGTTAGCTCAGTGGTTCTGGCGCCTGTCTTGCAGGCGCAAGGACCCGGGTTCGATTCCCCGGTAACCACATAACAATACTGGGTGTGGAGACCCACACCCAGCAGCAACCAGTACCACATGCCGCAGTGCCGGGCGTGGTGGCTCACGCCTGTCATCCCAGCACTCGGGAGGCAGAGGCAGGAGGATTGTGATGTGAGTTTGAGGCTGAGCTGAGGGCCAGCCTGAACCACAAAGCGAGACCCTGTCTCAAAAAACCTAAAAAAAAAAAGAAAAAGAAAATAAATAAAAGGGCCAGAATGCAGGGCAGTGAGCAGGCCCCGGGTCTCGCCCTAGTACCACGCCCTAGTACCTAGTACCCCTAGTACCTCGACCTGGCGTTCCCTCACGACACAGGGAGCTTCCCGCGGACTCCGTGGCTCAGGGGAGGGTGGCTTTGACCTTTCTAATCTGACCTTGAAAATGGACAGAGCTTCAAAGTTCTGAGTGGTCGTCCTCCCCCCCCCCCCGGGGGTCAAGGACACTGCCACTCCCTGGGAGCTGGTGACAAGGGGCGTTACCTGGTACCCACCTACAGCCGGGCCTCCTGCAGCACGGCGCCCTTGGGAGCAGAGGTCATCAGGGATTCAGAGTAAGCCTGCATGGCCTCCTTAGCGTCTGAGCCCTTTTTACTACCACTCCAAAATAAATAGCACTTGTCCTAGAAGACAACCAAGCCCATTTAAAGCCGGGGCGCGGGCAGACGCGCGCCACGGGTGCTTCCATCTCCAGGGGCAGAGAAGAGACAGCAAGAGACAGACCTCAGGGTCCACTGAGAAAGGACCCTCGGCTGTGAGCCCAGCGTGAGAGTTCTGTCCCCTAGCGGGGCGGCTGCGGGGAAGCACAGTGGGGACGGGGGTGCAGATGGACGCCCTGCCCACAGCTCTACCACTGAGCCCCTCTCAGCCTGCGGAGGGATCTTTTCTCCTGAAAACACTTTCGAGTTTTATTTTCTAAATAAAATAAAAATTTCTTCAAAAAGAAATGAAAATATAGTGCATTTACCAGGCACATACATAATGGGCCAAATACCAATCACAGGGCCCCACGTGGCAGGAGGTACCAGTGTCTGGGGAGCCCAAGGTCAGGATCTGGAGGCAGGCGGTGCCTCTGCATTGTTTCCTCGGCCTCATCCCGAGCAATGGCTCGGAGGGGACAGAAAGTTCCACAGGAAAACAATTTGCCTTCTGCTCTGGCCCAGCCTTAGGCCGGGAGTCTGGCCTGGGGTCTTTTGCTCTGAGGCAAGGTCTTACCAAATCAGAAGGTTGCCCAGGATGGGCTTGAACTTGTGACCCTGCAGCCTCACCTCCCAGAGTGCTGAGCCCATAGGTGTGCACCGCCATGCCCAGCTCCTGGGCCCCTCTGCCCACCTAATCCAGTCCAGACACCCTGGGCACCAGTGGAGGCGTCAGCCACCCCAGGAGGCTGAGCTGGGAGGACACCAAGTTGGAGACCAGCCTGGCCAGATGGCAAGAGCCTGTTTCAGAACCTGAAAGGCGGGAGACAGAGCTGAGTGGTACAGTGCCCTCGCGGCTGGAGCCCGGTCCAGCCTGTCCACAGCTCCCTACCGAGCAGCGGGAAGGGTTCGGACCCTGCCGCACAACGCTCAGCACCACCAGGAGGGACGTGACCAGAGCTGGAGGTGCCAGCCACACTCCCTGGGGCAGGGAGTTCAGCAGCCTGTGGAAAGCAAGCGTGTGAGCACAGCGTGCTCAGGAAGAAGCAGAGTGGCTTCCCTCCCCAAGCGACAAAAGCGGGAGAAGGAGGGGGGCGGCTTCCGGCCGGGCCCGCATAGGGCTCCTGACACAGTGCCTTGGAGCAGCGTCCCCACCTCCTGCATCCAAGCCCTGTGCCAACACCCTCCTTGTCACCCTGTGACTGAAAGGACCATGTGAAGGCTGGCTGTGGTCCTAGTCTCCTGACCTCAAAGTCTGCTCATTTCTGTATCACAGACATGTGGTCCCCAAGAAAGAGCAGATCTGTTGTCGGTCCCCTGGTTCCTGCTTTAAAGCCAGAAGCCTAGAGTGACCATTCTTGGTCTATGCTCCCTCCTGCTATAGCTGCTGCGCTGCCCCAAGACCCCCCCGCCCCACCTCTCCTAACCAGGCCCGGAGTGCCACACCGTGACCAGTCAGCCATCCCTTGACGGCTCCCTTGTACCTGGATTTCATAGCTGCCTGCACACTCCGCCTGGGCAGGGACCTCCCCTATCCACAGGTCCTGCACCTGCGGTGCTACCTGATGACCCCCGGTACAAGTACTGCCACCCAAGCCCCCTGCAAACCGCGGGGAGCAACCCAGGCCTTCCCAGACGGGCAGCAGTGGAAACGAAGAAGCGACAGGTGCGAGGCTGCAGAAGGAAAGGCGGAGCTCCACATCCTCCTACACCCCCCCTGGCACCAGCGCCAGGCGGGGACACCTACCTGGCTGCGGACCTGGTAAACGACCGGGGAGAGGAGCAGCACGCTGCCCAAGGCCAGCAGCACATACTGCAGGTAATGGAGAATGTTGGGGAGAAGCACCAGCTGCATGTAGAACGTGCTGAGAGGCTCGCCCTCCATGGCCCCGCTCTGGGGAGATGAAATAACAAAGAGCTGGAACCAAAATGCAACATGCCACGCCCCCAAGTCCCATTGATTCCCTAGCTCCTGGAAACAAGGGCTCCGCTTTCAAGAGAGAATTCGAGGGGACTACATTTCCCAGATTCCCTTGCACTGGGGCATAACCATGTGACCACGCTCTGACCAATGAGCACCGGCTCTAGGCCACTAATTTCTTCTCCATGACCTATCCTCCCAACCAATGAAGGGAAGCAGTTTTAAGACTTCCGGGGGCGGGGCGACTGAACGGAAAGCACCTAGGGCCCTAAACGACTGAATAGACCAGGGCCTGGCTACCCTTCATTTTCACAGCTGTGTGTGCCAGCCATTTACCAAACCCTTCTTAAAATCTAAATAGACTAGAAATAACATAGTAAAACAAAACAATGTAAAACATAAAAACAAAAGGGTAGTTTCAGACCGGCATGGTGACACATCTCTGTAAACCCAGCATTCTAGGAGGCTGAGCCAGAAGGATCGAAAGATCTAGTCTCTCCTGGACAGGTTGGCGAGACCACGTCTCACAAAAAGACAAAAACAAAAACGAAACTGAGAAGTTGCACAAGGACAAGTTCAAGGGAGAGTGGATTCCTGAAGACCAGCTACCCGGGACTATGGAGGCGTGGTCACAGCACTGCCGACCGAAGCCGTTACCCGAGCCTCCTGCCTGTTGCACACCCGGACTCCTGGACCCCCGACACCGCACCTCGTGCCACTCACCTGCCCGAACCACAGCAGCGGCAGGACCACAGGCTCGATCTTCCCAGTTTGCCTGCAAGTAAGCGAGACGGTCATGGAGAGTCAGGCACAAAAGCGGTGATCTGTGGGGCTCTGCATCTGCAGCTTGGGGCCAGAGCGGTGAGAGCAGGATGTATTTCCTGAGTTGTTAGCAGAAGCATATGCAGAATGGGCCAGGGATGAGGCTCAGTGGCGCCACCACCTGGCAAGTGTAAGGTCCTGAGTTCCATCCTCTGGGAGGGGAGAGGCATAAGTAGCCAGGGGATGAACACTCGGTCCTTTTTCTTTCTTTTTGGTTGGGGGCCAAAGGTCTTGCTATATAGTCCAGGCTGCGCTTGAGCTCACTACATAGCCCGAGCTGCCCTGAACTTGTGGCAATCCTTGTGCCACGGCCTTCTGAGTGCTAGGATCGCAGGTATGTGCCACCATGGCCAGCGCACTTTCTCCTTTCAGATGCAGTGTACGGATCCCTGGCAGCCTTTTAAACCAGAGGCGACCTCTGGAGTGGCAACTTCATGCTGGGAAAATGCAACAGAACAATGGGAGGGAGCTGGGCCGTGTGTGTCCTGGCACAGTGGCCGACAGCGGCCGCGCCACCTCAGCCTGTCTGCTTCCTGACATCTTCTCGATTTAAAACCCAGTCCCACCGCTGACTCGTGACCCAGGTCACTCCAGGAGGCCCAGGGTGGGGTGGGAGGCCCCAGGCCCTTGCTGCAGCCCCCACTGGACACACAATGTGAACACACACGACTGCAGTGTGAGCTGTGCCCTGGGCAAGTCACCAGCCATCTGGACAAGCTACGTGAGCAGCAGCCTCGGGGAGTTTGACAAGAACTAAACAAGGTGCTGTGCCACATCCTGATCCCAGGCCTGGGAAAATCAAAGTAGGCATGACGATGGCTCTGCAGCTGTCACTGCTGAGACAGGACCCTGTGGCCCAACCACAGCCAAGGGAAATAAGGACATGTGTCCTCAAACACGTAAAAGGTCCACAACACAAATTACCACGGACACAACCCAATGCCCATCAACAGATCAGAGTGTGGTCAGTCTCTATGGTAGAGTATTACACAGCCGTGAAAAATGAACGTCCCTGCTGCACTCAGATGGTTGAAAACAGGGCAGACACTAAAGGCCACATAACGTGGCCATCTGTCTGACATTTCCAGAATGACCACATGCGTAGTGACAGAAGGTAGCCCGGGGTCGCCTGAAGCTTGCGGAATGGAAGAGAAAGGCTAAAGGGCCTGGGGTATGAAGAGGGATGAAAATGTTCTGGAATTGGCTATAGCGAGGGCTGCACAAATCTGAGAACAGACTACAAATCACTGAGTTGTATATTTGAAAGGATGGAATTTTTGGTCTGTGAATTGTATCTCCAGAAAGCTGAGTTTTTGTTTGTTATTGAGACAAGGTCTTGCTATAAAGCTCAATCTGGCCCTGAACTCACTGTGTAGCCCAGGATGGCCTCAAACTCATACCGATCCTCCTGCCTCAGCCTCCTGAATGCTGGGATCACAGACACGTACCACCCTGGCTGGCTCAACTTTGCTGTTCTAAAAACTAAAAAGTAGACGAACAAAAAGAAAAAGAAAATCAGGTGCTTAAAAGATTCCTCTATAAAGTGAACAGTGAAACTTAAGGATACTGTTTGGTGAATTTTCATTTTCAAACACTCGCACCGGCCAGGACTTAATTTTTTCACACTGCAGAGTGGGAGACAAGTTGGACAAAGAGCCTGCCTAATCTGGGGGTGGGGAGATGTGGAGAGAGAGAAGGATCCTATGTGCACAGGACGTTGAGGTGCGGGAGGGCTCGGCCCAGCGCTGAGCCAGCTCTCCGAGCCCCCACACCCGCCCCGCCTGCACCCACTCACCCGATACCCTTGATGGCTTTGATGTAGAGGCTGAGCTGCAGCTTCACGGAGCAGTTCATGGGGATGCCGGTGACCTGCACAGAGGGCAGTGAGCAGCTGGGTCCACCCCCGAGACTGGCTGTGCCACACTCCCAGAAGGGCACTGTACCACCCAGGATCCTGCGCCACCCTGCGGTCTCCACTGACCCCCCAGGAAACGCGAGTCCCAAACGTCCTGGCCCTTCCCTCGTGCGCCCACCACAGGGCAGGACAGGTCTCGGGCGGCCCTCCAGGCCTCTGCACTGCACCACGTTGGCCCGCACCCTCCCAGTTGGCTCAGGCAGGAAGCCAGGCCTTGAGCAGCACAGTCCTGCACAAAGCCTCCATCCCCCCGGGAGCCACAGCACAAGTTCTGCAGTTATTGTTCTGTTGTTTATTGTGAGACTGAGTCTCATTAAGTAACTAAGAGCCTGGGCTGGGCTCAAGGGTGATCCTCCTGCCTCAGCCTCCCAGAATAGTGTAGGCCACTTACAAGGCGCTCAGTAACTGCTTGTTGCTAGTGTTCATTTATACTGTGTCATTTCCTCTTTGACATATAATAGAAGGCATTCTTTGAGCAGAAATATTTTAAAATGAGACACTCTTGGGGAAGCAGCACATGTACGTCCTCAAGATCAGGAAGACAGTAGGGAAGCACCCAGGAGGGGGCGGGGACCCCTTCCTTGTCTGTGGAATGGAGCTTACTGTACCCATTCACAGGACTTTTGCCAGGGCAAAAGGTGCACAGAACAGCCCACAGGTGCCGTCGATGCCTGTGTCATCACCACACACACCACGGCCCCGTGGCCCGGGCGAGGATGCTGGTCTGCTCAGCTGAGCCACCTCCCAGTGAAGCACATGTGCTAATAGCATGCTGCCTGTCATCCCAGCTCTGGGAGGCCGAGGCAGGGGGATTTCAAGATGGGTTTCAGCCTGGGTATCTCAGCAAAAGAGACCCTGTCTCAGAATAAAAATAAAAGGAGCTGGAGCGGGGCTCACTGAAGGTCCTGGGCTCATTTCCTAGGCTGTGTGGACCAAAGAAACCTAGGAGGGGAGTGCGAGTGTCCCCGGGAACAACATCCCCACAGAACATCCGAGTGGCTGGTCTTGGGGCCACCCAGTCTCGAGGGCACATCCCACCTTGAGCAGGGGTGTGGCCGGGGCTGAGGACCACAGGGCTGGTCCCCCGTCCCTGCTGGGAGACAGGACAAACTCCTTGAGCCTGACTCACATTCAGGGCGCCTGTTGCCCCATCTTTACTGTGTCTCACTGCAGCCTGCGGGTGCCAGGCTAATTAGGAGGAGGCGCCCCTGACTGATAGCTCCTAATTAATTTACTGTTTTATGGCCCTTTTATAGGCATTTATAAAGGGTCTGTGATAAAACCCCTGGACTCTGGGCTCAGGGTAAAGTGACGGCCTTGGGCGGTTCCAGCTTCCAGTGCTGTCATCCCCCAAGATGCCACTTCCGTCGCCTGCCCAGGGCGCGTGTCGCCCCCAGCCCGCGCCTCAGTGCCTGCACAGGGCTCACCGGGTGGATGTCCAGGAAGAGGGCGTGCTCCTCTGCATTGGGGTGCAGGCCAAGCACCCTCTGCGCCAGGGCTGGGTCAGCGTTGTAGAAGTGCGGGTGGGAGAGAAAGAGGGGTGCACCTGTAACACACAGGGATGGGGTGGGGGTCATCAGGCGTGGAAGAGCACTGCATGCTGCGGCTCTGTGCAGCCCGAGCAGCACCAGGAGTCACAGACAGGGACAGGCAGCAGGGTTCCGTGACAAGGTGCACACACAGCTAAGTGCAGGCTTGTAATCCCAGCATGTGGGAGGCTGAAACAGGAGGGTCGTGGAGAGTTCAAAGCCCGCTTGGGTGACACAGTGAGTTCAAGCAGCCTGGACTACATAGTGAGATCTTCTCTCTCAAAAAAAAGATTCAATCACCAAGAAGCAGAAAGGAGAAGCCCTCGTTGATTTCCTAAAGGGACACAAGCTCCGGTGAGGAGCAGCATCAGACTCTGGAGGAGAGGGGACAGGAAGGAAGAGAGGTTTCGACAGTCACCAGGCAAGAGGCCAGGAGACAGCAATGCAGGAGGGACAGCCACAGCCGGGTGGTGGCAGCTTGGGACTTGGGCTCTGAGGATGACCTGAGTGCCCCATGCAGCAGGGACCTGGCCACCTCGCCAGTGTTGTGAGACGGGTCTGAGGACGCAAGATGGATGGCCAGCTTGTCCCTGGACAAGGGACAGCTGGGGCAGACAGACTCCATCCGGCATGAGCCTCTCCAGGGACAGCACAGACCACAGAAGAGACACGTGCGCAGCAGAGAGCAGCCCAGGGCCACCCGTGAAGTCGGTGGAAGCGGAGGGCAATCAGAGATCCCACCAGAGCCTGGGCCTGCGAGACCTCCATGGCGACCCCTGCCCTTTCCCAGCCATGAACACATACTGCTGAGTGTCCGAGGGTCCTGAGACCCCCGAACCGGAGGCCCTGAAGACTGAGAGTGTGGAAGATGCGTGCCTGTGATCCCAGCACTCTGGGAGGCAGAGGCAGGAGGATCGAAAGTTTGGGCCCAGCCTGAGTCTCGGAATTTACAAAGGCCTGCGGGGGAGCTGAGCACAGAAGCCCTGTGCTCAGTCCCCAGTGCACACACCTGGCAGGTCGAGGTTACTGGGCGCTGCCTCCTTCCTCACCCTCAGGGACAAAGTCCTGTGGTCTGGAAAACTGGGAGAGCGGGGCCCCTCTCCACCACAGAACACCTCAGGAAAGGCCCTGGACAGGAACCTGAGACACCACAGCCTCAGGGGAGCCGCTCCGCCCAGCCCCCTGGGACTGAGCCCTGGGTTTTTAACAACATCCCATGCCCGCCTGACTCTTGGCAGACGTTCTGACACAGACCTGCCCAAGCAATCAGGATAATTGATTTATGGCTCCCTGGCACACCTAGGCAGACTTAATCACCAGCGTGAGCATGTTAAGGAGCATGCTGGGCAGGTCAGGACCTGGGCAGCGGGAGCTTGGCGTGCGAGGCACAGGCCAAGCAGTCTTCCAGGCCTTGCAAGGCATGTGCGTGGAGGCTGTTAATCAGGAGCTGAATCGCCCCTCACATGTGCCCAGGACAGCACGCAGTGTGTGCAGGAGGGGGAATGCGCCACAAGCACCCAGAAGGGTCAGCAACTGTGGGAACCAGAGGAGGGTCAGGGAAATGGGATGTGCGCCCACCAGATACCGCCAGCACCGCAAAGGCCAGAGCAAGCAGGGCCACCACCCAGACCAGCATGAGGTCTCGGGGCACCAGAGGGTTAGGCACCATCGCTGGCTGTGGGCTCATGGCCTTTGCCCTGCTCTGCACATCTGGGAATCCCTACTTAAAGCAAAGGTGGTCTAGCCAGGCACTTGGCGCATGCCCGTCATCCCAGCTCTCTGGGAGGCTGAGACAGGAGGGTCACAAGTTCAAGCCCAGCCTGGGCAATTCCCAATTTAATAAGACCCTATCTCAGGTAAACGAACCAACTAAGGGGGGCTGTCCTGGGGTTCCATGCCCAGTACCTCAGAGAAAAAGAACCACGGAGAAGATTCATTCCGATAAACATGCTCAGAGGTGTCTAAACTCTCTCCCTCTTTTGAGGTTCTTTGTGTCAGACATGCTAAGAGAAAGCAGTGTGCACCCTCTGTGGGGACACTGCTCTCCCCTACTTCCGACTCTCATACCCCATTTACACCCCCTGGGACCCAACCCTGTTGGCTGAGCTGTGACACAGCCTGGTCAATTGGTACAGACCAACTCAGCTGCACACAGTGATTGGCTCAGAGCTCGGCGCTGGATGCGGAGCTTCATCAGAGTGAAGTCTGGGACTGTGGCTGGACGCAGAGGCACCTGGGCACTTCGTCTGCCTGGCAGCTGTGCCAGCCAGGAAAACAAAGCTGAAGTGAGCATGGCAAGAGGCAACTTCAGACAACACTCACACTCTGTTCCACGATGAGCAGGGATCTGCCTGGAGTTTTAGTTCCACTAGCCAGGCGTGTCCTTTAGTCTCAGCACCTGTCACTTGTCACAGAAGTTGTCCTGACACACCTCCCTGCAGGTGACCCAACAGGCTCCATGCTAAGAGCAGAAATTCCTGCAGACACCCGTGAAGATAGGAGACAGAGGACAGTGCCTGAGGCCAGACAAGACAGGCTCCAAAACCTCCGCTCGGCCGATTTCCTAAGGAGACACCAGGCACATGTGCATTCAAGTCTGTACAGCGATGGTGGCTGGCACAGGCCGGAAGCTGAGGGTGGAGGGTCCCATTTGTCCAGACCATGCAGCACAGCCTCTGGACCAGGTGGGTGATGTGCAAGTGAAGCAAACCCCACAGCCAGGAGCAGCAGGGAGACAAAGATGAAGTGATGGCCAGGTGGACGGCACCCATCCCAGGACTCTGGGAGGCTGAGGCAGGAGGATCGAAAGTTTAAAAGTCCAACCCGGGCAATTTAGGAACTTCGTGAGACTTTATCTCAAAATAAAACATCCAAAATTCCAAAGGGCTGTCGATGTAGTTTGGTGTAGAGGTTCTGTTCAATTCCCAGTACCAAAAAAAGGGAAGTTTTTAAAAAGATGAAGTAATGAAAGGTAACTGGTGGAGTTGGGCTGGGAGGGGCCTGCAGGATGGGGGCTGGGCAGGGCCCAAAGGAGGAGGAGGCAGGGACCCTCGGGGAGCGTCCTGCTCCTGCCTGCTCCAGCGTGGGCTCCGCGCCCACGAGGGGCTGCCGGGCATCCAAAATGAGGCCAGGGTGACAATCGAAGTGGCTTTTGAATGTGATGCCAGGGCCCTGCCACACAGGAGCCTGAGGCTGCGGGTGGGGCCTGTCTGTGTGGGCCGGACATGGTCTCAGGGCTCCTCAAAACCAGGAGCAGGGGCACACCACGAGGCGGGGATCATGCGTCTGAGAGCCGGGGCGCCACTGGCACATGTGCCCTTCCCGTGCGGGGAACATCTGCCAGCCAGCAGCCTCCACAGCTGCCTGGACCTTAGCCTGCGAGCGTGGCTCCGACCTCCAGACCCAGATAACAAACCGTGGCTTCCCGAGTTATCTATGTGGTGGCACCTAATAAGCATGTGGGTTTTGCACTCAGCGTTATCTCCGCACTGCCTCCTTATCTCCAGCCTGATGGGATTATGGAGAGGACAGAGGACAGCGATGAAAGGCCGCCCGCCGCCCGCCAAGACACATACCAAACCTGCAGGTGCTGATGTTCTGGATGCCCGACTCCAGGCACGGGCAGAAGCCCTCGTTGGGTGGGTAGACCGAGCCGTTGGCGAACAGGGTGTTGGGGGCCACGAAGCGGTAGGTGGGGATGCCCTGGTACACGCCCGGCTTGCTGTACACCAGCCGCATGGACCTGGGGAGCAGGCGGGCAGTGAGGGGACCCGGCTGTGCCCTGCGTGGCCCACCCAGCTCCACGCACAGCTGTGCCCCATCTCACTCCCTGGGCAAGGAGCACCACCGTGTGCATGGCAGGCACAGCGGATCTGTGCTGTAAGTCATCGAGGCAGGAGGTGCATGTGGCTTGCTGAAAACGCACCTTCACTTTTAAAAGCAACTCACATACCGAGGATTTTGGTATCCTTGGGGTCCTCGAACTGACCCCAAAGGCAGCTGCACAGGGCTCCCGCAGACCCCCACCTCCCGGGCCACTGTGCAGACCTGCCCCTCGACGCCCCAGGATCTGCATGTGCCACAGCCTGGCCACGACCAGGAACACTGCCCCATCAGGGCCTCACGAAGCAGCTGGATTCTCGGCCATCCCACCCACCTTCCATCGCTGTGCCTGCCTTCCGGCCTCCAACTGGAAACCTGTGCTACACGGTTCTCTCTGTCCAGCCCAAGACCCAGGGCAAATCCAAGGGGAAGTGTTCGGCCAGTATCGGACACACCCCGGGCTTTCTTGGAAACCAGGAAACTCTGAAATAATAATACTCTGAACACCCAGGGTCAATCTAGTCACCGCGACTAGAAAGTCAAAGTTGTACACGAAGTGGGTGCAGCAGCGCACACCTGCAGCCCAAGCTACAGGGGAGGTTGAGGCCGGAGGGTCACCTGAGAACAGCCTGGGCAACTTAGCGAGAACCGTGACAGAAAACCAGGACCGCACATGCGCCTTGCGTTGTAGTCTTACTGACCCAGCAGCTGCACACAGTGCCGCTGTGTTCATGTTAAACGCCCCAGTTTTATTAACTGATTGTGTAAGAAAGTCCACTTTTAGAAAACACCCACAGAAGTACTTAGGCATGAAAGACTGTCTCAGAGCGGTTCATGTAGGCAGGAAGAAGGTACCTGGCAGCAGGTGTGGGCAGAAGAAAAGCCAGGCAAGAAGCTGGTGCCGTGGCCTGGCTAAGTGTGGCAAGGGCACAGTTTGGGGACGGGAGGCGCCAGGGGCGGGGCCTTAGAAGCAGGGCCTGGCGGGAGGTCTGGGTCATGGACGTGGCCTGGGGCTCCACCGTCTTCTGTCCACTGCTGCTCCAGGGGAGTGCGGGGACTTGCCCAGAGCCAGCAGGCGTCTCTGGCACCCAGGCCTGGCTGGCGTCCCTGATAGCATCCAATCACCCGGGGCACAGGGACTTTGCCCGTCTCTGTGCTTGGCACAGAGCAGGGCTCCCTGGGCTTAGGGAGGCAGGAGCTCAATGGTCGTGCCAGAGCGGTCGCGTCAAGGATGCTCAGAGCAGCCAGGAGGCTCCTTGTCCCTGCCTTGATCCTGCAGCCCTGAGACCTTGCTCGCCTCCTGCCCATGGTGCGCGGCACCTGGCAGCCTCCGGGCTTGGCAGGTCAGCACTGGAGCGAGCTCTCCATGGGGCAGCTGAAGACAATCCAAGATGGCATGGGGGAGAAGGGGCCCAAACCCAGCAGGCCAGAAGCCGGCCCAGGCCCCAACACTCTGCGGCACAAGAGCCTGTTGGGGGCTGAGTCAGTGCGGTCACCTGCAGGCCTCGGGGCTGTAGAACTCCAGCGAGGACTTGGGGGTCATGAACGGCGGCCACATCTGCCCGGAAGTCCCGTTGATCATGTTGCACTGGTCTGAGTGCCAGAAGCTGACCTGAGGAGGGAGGCAGGGGCATGGCCACGTGGCATGGCTGCGGGCCTGGGGCGTCTCATCACTCACTTCCGACCCCGGCCAGACGGAGCAGGCCATGTAGCCGGAACCCTGAGCGTGTAACTATCCCCTCCACTGTCACCTGCATCTCACTCTGGAGGAAGTCAGGAGCTCCCCTGAAGATGGATGAATCATGAACCAGTGACCCTCCAAACACACGGGTCAGGGCTGGTGCCTGGAGATGAGGCTCAGGTCCACAGCTCATCTTCTTTCCTTTTTTGTTTGTATTTTTATACAGGGTCTCACTCTGTAGCCCAGGCTACCTCAAACTTGTGGCGATCCTCCTGCCTCAGCCTCCCAAGTGCAAGGATTGCAGGTGTGCACCACCACACCAACTTCTGAAACTCATTTTCTACCTGCAGTGCATGGAAAGCTCTCTAAGCACGTGAGCACCTGATGTCGTGTAAAGTGTCACTGTGGGCTGCGGGAGGTGGCCTCGCCATGGTGGGTGGAAGATCAGCACCCCAGGGTCGTGGTCATATCTTAGGAAAAGGTCACATGGGGATAAAAGCAAGGACCTGGGGAGCAGCAGGCGGTGAGATGCCCATGAAGGAACACGCTGCCTCACTCGGGTCCCCCAGGATGCACAGGTGAGGGCGACAGGGACGCATCAGACCGGGCCCTGAGCTTCCCGGCAGGCAGCTCACAAGGGACGGCCCCCCTCCTGCCCTGTCAGACGCTCCAAACCAGTTCTGTACGTGAGAAGCCAAGGAGGAGGCGGCCGGGATGACGGGCACAGGCACCCAGTGAGCGGCGGGTAGTGCCAGGGTGTCAGGGCCCGGGCTTGCTGGGAACCCCAGCGGTGCCCCTCACCTTGCTGAGCCCGTTCCACTTGTCTACCAGGTGGATCCGGCTGAGGTTTTTTACCCCTGTGAACACCGTGAAGAGCCCGGAGTCCGAGTCGTTCAGCTGGGAATGGCAGGAGACAGCCTGTCTGAGTCCACGGTGGGGCGGAGGACCCGGGAGGACCCGGGCATCCCGCCCACAGTTAGGTCAAGCGCTGGCCATCTCCGGCCACCACGGGAACCAGGGCCAGCACCTCATCCTCTCCCCTCCCAACTCAAAGGGGGGGCGGTTCCCACACCCACTTAAAGCGTAGCACAGCAGACATGGTGGCCCACCCCTGTCACCCCAGCTCTCTGAGAGACTGAGGCAGGAGAATCCCAAGTCTGAGCTCAGCACACAGGAGCACCAAGAGGGGGAGCTCAGTGCCCCGGCCACCAGAAAAGCGCCAGACTCCCACTACTGTCTGGCTGGTATCAATGACTGTGAGCACAGCAGACTGCTCATGACCACCCACTCACTGGGCTGCACCCCCACACTGCCCTGCCCTCGGGCTGGCACATTAAGTTCTGCACGGAGGGAGCAGAGGGCAGGCATCAGAGCTCAGGTCTCAACGAGATGGAGGCCTGGGCGCCCGATCAGGACCCTGCTGGGCCTTTGTGAACCGCCTCCCCAGCATTCCCCCGTCCTCCTCCCAGCCTCCTCCCTCTGTACCCCAGTCCCACCCAGGCCAGGACCAGGCACCTGAACAGAGCCAGGCCCTCCCCGTCCTGGGGCCTTTTCTTCTTCTGTTTTTCCGCAGTGCAGACTGAACCCGGGTCTCACGTGTGCTGAGCAAGCGCCCCTCCCACCACTGAGTAGCACCTCCAGTCCCTTCTGTTTTATTCTCAGGCCCTCGCTCTGAGAAATGGCTCAGACTGCCCTCAACCTGGACTGCAAGGCGTGCACTACACTAGGATGACAGGTATCCACTACCACACCCAGCTTCTAATAAATCCCGTTTGTGCTGAATCCCATTCTGAGTCAGGTCCCCTACCCTTGACACACACAGCACCCGCCCATGCAGACTCCCAATTCCTGGGCCACTCACCCCGACAAACAGCCCGAACTTGCCCTTGACGGGGAACATGCCAGGGAGGTAGCCGCTGATGAGGTTCACCAGCGGGTCCTCATAGCCCCACATGATCTCGCCCACGGTGCGGTTCATGAAGGCGCGCTGGCCCATGGTACTGAAGGCCAAGGTCATGAACAGCTTCAGGCTCATGGACTGGTGCTCCATCATGGCGGAGGCAGCCTGCAGGGAGGACAGTGTCCAGGGTCAGGCACGACAGCCCGCGTTCCACCTGCTGCCCAGGAGATGCCCAGGCCCGGGTGGGGCACCAAGACCCCTCTCTGACCCCAGAACCACCCTCCCAAGGTCTCCCCAGCAGATCGGGGCTGAGTTAACTCCACACGCTGAGGTGCAGAACCGGCCTCCTCGGCCTCAGGACTGGCCGGGAGTGAGCTGAGGCACCACCGACATTCGGCAGGGGCCCAGTCCCGGGGGCACTGCCGCCGAGAGGGGTCAGGCCACACCTGAGCATCAGCCCCAGCCTCCCTGGTCACGCGAGCCCACCACTTCTCCGTCTGCTAGAGGCGATTTGGGGCACGCTAAAGAGTCTTCGCGAGGTTCGATTCCACATCCTCTCCTTCCTGCCTAAATGCTGAGGGCCCCAAGCACCCGCTCCACCCACTCCCAAGAGCCTAAGACACACGAGAGCGTATCGGTCACTTTTGCTCTGCTCTGGAGACACTGTCTTGACTGTTGGTTGATTTTTCAAGCATTCCCCACCTAAAAGCCACTGTACTCGACTTCCAGAGTGGGACTGCAGCGCGCTGTCCCCCCAGGAAACCTCGGGGCCTCCTCAGCTTTCCGATACTCCGAAGGCAGCGAACACAGGGCGGGGCGGCAGTGGGGTTTCTTCTTGTTCTGTTTTCCGTACCAGGGTTGGCCCCAGGGCTTTGCACTGAGGACACCCCGGACCTCTTGGTTGATTCTTTTCTGAGATAGGGTCTTACTAAATTGCCCAGGCTGGACTTGAACTTGCAATCCTCCTGCCTCAGCCTTCCAGAGGGCTGGAATGCCGGGGGTTCCCGGTTCAAACACATAGCTTTAAGAGGTCAAGAAGAGGACATAGCTAGGTATGGTGGTGCACACCAGTACCCCCGGCACTGCAGAGGCTAAGGCAGAAGGATTTCTGTGAGTTTGAGGCAAGCCTGGGCTACATAGCGAGACACTGTCTCAAAAAAAAAAAGTACATAAAATAAAACATAAGCCCCCTAACTGTGCAGCTCTGGGCCATTCTGCCCATAATTCCCACAGGTCGCACCAGTCACACTGCCTGTTTTTGCATGAGCTAGGAATGGTTTGGTTTTGTGGACATTTGCTTTTTCCTTTTTTTGAGACAAGGTCTTGCTTTGTAGTTCAGGCTGGCCCTGAGCTCAGCCTCCACCTCACATCACAGCAATCCTCCTGCCTCTGCCTCCCAAGGGCTGGGAGGACACGCTTGAGCCACCCTGCCCGGCACTGTGGTATGTGGTACTGATTGCTGCTGGGGTGAGTCTCCACGCCCAGTGTGGTATATGGTTACCGGGGATCGAATCCGGGCCCTTGCGCTTGCAAGACAGGCGCCAGAACCACAGAGCTAACTCCCCGGCCCTTGTGGGCATTTTCAATTGGTCAGAAGATGCCTTCAGATTCTTCAAGAAATACGCCCCACGTGGCGTTGTACTTTAGTGTCCCTGGCTGAATGTATGACATGCCGCCATACCCACCCTGACTCCTTCCCCGGTGCCGCCGGAGGCCGCTGACAGAGGGGAGCAGCTGGGCCAATGTGACTCCTCGGAGTCCAGGGCGTGGACGTGGCCTCCCCATTCTGCAGGGGCCACTTGCCTCTGCCATTTGTGCCCCACATGGCTGGTCACCGCCCGTCCCTTCCCCCGGGCATTGGCACCGATGATCACCCCGCAAGCCCTGAGTGCTGTCACTGGACAAGCCCAACAGCCCTCCCAGGGGCTGCAGTGACAGGGCTGGCTGCTGGGACACAGGGCCCTGGAGGGCCACCCAGGCCCTATGCATGAGCTGCCTGCTCCTGTTCACCCTGAGGGCACTGCCACCCACACACGACAGCCCTGCAGGGGCCTGCCTGGGAGACCCCAGAGCGGCCACCCAGAACAGGAGGAGGACTTTGGCCAGCCTTGGGAGGCTGGGCCCTGCCCTGTGGCAGGGACACAGTGGGTGCCTGGCCCCGCCTGGGGCTGGGGATGGGGCGCCTCACCAGGACCAGGATGTTGGGCAGCATGATGTGGTCGCTCTCTGAGCCTCGGGACTTCTCAGGCTGGAACTGGAAGGTGCAGTGCTCCAGGAAGGACACCGTGTCGTTGTCGTGGAAGGAGATGTTTCTCTTGTGCCTGAACTGCCTGGGGGCAGAGGGGGAACCAGTTGGTGGCCAGGACGCCGCGTGATACCGGGCGGCCACCTGCCGTCTGCCGGTCCCCCCGCTCTCTTTCCTAGGCCGGCCACAAGCCCCCTCCTGGCCCCTGTGCTGTCCTCCCTGCTCGGAGGGCACTGGGTCCTGCCGACATCCACCCCCGCAGGTGAGCAGGCCGGCTCCTCCGTGTGAGGGGCAGCAGAGTGGCGGTGAGCAGGCTGGGGGCTGGGCTGCAGCCCCTCCTCACCTGTACACGTAGGGCCCGCGCTCCCGCACCTCCGGTACGCCGCCCTGCAGGATCTCGTCCGGGTTGGCCACGTCGAAGAAGTAGACGGACATGTAGAAGGGCACGGGGATCTCCTTCCACATGCTGAAGGACAGGCTGCTCGGGTTGATACGCACGTTCTGCGGGCAGGCGGCAAGGTCAGCGCCGTCCCCACAGGGCACTGTCCCCACAGGGTGCCGAGATCCAAGCAAGGTGGGGACTTGGTTTTGGAGGCTCTTACTTCCCTCATTGCTGAGACAAAATACCCAGCACCCCAAGTCAAAGGAGGCGTTTTATTTAGTGCAATGGCTCCAAGGTGGGGGATGGCAGACGCATGTGGAGGAGGAGGGATTCGACACCCACAAAGCAGCCAGGGCTGCAACAGCATCTTCCTGCTCCTTCTCCCATCCGGGGCTGAGAGGGATCAGAGCAGAGCCAAGCCAGCCACTGTCCCGGCTTAGTAATCCCAGCACCCACACATTCTTGATGCTGCCATCTCTGGAAAAGTCCCAACAGAGGACAGTGTGAGGCCTTGGGAACAACCAGACACAAACCGTGACAGAGACTGATGCTTCATAGCCGATAACTCAGACCAAGACCAAAACAAACACCAAGGTGAGGCAAGAGATCCGGGCACGTGGATGTGGCGCACCCCAGGCAGGGCCGTGCCAGGGCAAAGGTCCTGCTCAAGGAGGCTGCAGGCAGATCTTAATTTTGTGAGAACAAAATCAGCACATCTGATAGATCCAGTGTCGCAAGGCCAGGTGACCAGGGCAGCTTGCATCACCTCCTACAGTCAATGAACACATCCTTCCAGGGCAAGGACAGTCACCCCCACTGTCCCCAAACAACCAGTATCAACAGGCACAGGCCCTGGAGGAGGCAGAAGGCTGGCAGACAGGCTCAGCCGGGGGCCCCCCCGAGTCAAGCTACGGACCTCAGTCCCCTCGCACAGCAGGGCTGGTGACGCCACATGCAAAGTGAGTCTTGTGGCACCAACAGGCAGACGGCCCAGCTCTGCTGTGGCGGAGGCCAGGCCTCCCCACCTCTCTGGGCCCACGGAGGCCGAGGCCCAGGGGTGCTGGTCCCTGCTGCCGGGCTCCCCACCCCTGGCCCACGAGGTAGCCACCATCTCCACACAACAGACGAGGACACTGAGGCAGGAAGGCTGAGGAGAGGTGTCCAGCCACTGGAGGGCAGCGAAGGGGTCCAGGCTTCCAGCGTGCGTGAGCCAGACCCACAGCTGGACCCCAACTGCCCCCCAACTGCTCCCCACACCCTCCAACCGCAGTCGCTGGGCAGCTCCACTCTGTCCCCAGGTCTGTCCCCCCATGACCTGTCACCCAGCCCTCGAATGTGCCAGCCCATCACTGCAGGTGGCCCTTCCCTTCCCCAGGGCCATGCTGAGCATCCTCTGTGGCTTCCCTTACGGGGCCCCACCCCCCTCTCAGGCCAGACCTTCCTCAGATGAGAATCAGCCCCAGGAGAGCCAGGCCAGAGAGCAGGGCCTGCCTCGGGCACTGCTACCGGGTGCCTGGCACAGTGCTGGGTAGGAGTGCGGGTGAGGAACTAAGGGAATGGGTGGGGGGAAGGACGGGTGGTGAGCAGATGGAGGGGTGAGCGGGTGGGTGGATGAGTGACACACGATGGGTGGGTGGGTAGGTGGCTGGGGGTGCTCCCCGGCCCAGGCTGCTTCTGCCCCACATCACGAGGATGGCACACGGCTCCAGTGACCACCAAAGCCACCAGAATGAGCACTTCAAGGGGGGAGAGAGGTGTGTTATATGAATTATATCTCACTAATGCCACTCAAAAACACAAACAAGTCAGACATGGTGGCACACGCCTGTAACCCAGCTACTCCGAAGGCTGAGCCAGGAGGATTCCAAGTCCAGGCCCCTATGTCAACATAAAAGGGGCTGCAGGTGTGGCTCGTCGGTGGAGCGCTTCCCCGTGTCCAATTCCCAGCTCTGCAAAGGAAGAAAATAAAGAAGCACAGCACCCCGAAGACTGCAGGAGACAGCAGACCACAGCTACACGTCGTCCTCACTGAAAAGGGCGGGGGAGCTTGGGGGACAGACCCAGCTCAGTGGTCTGAAAGCGCAGGGCCGGACATCTGGCCGCTGGGACCATGGCCGGGTCCCCGGCACAGCAAGCTGGCCCTGTGATGACTCAACTCCAGTGGTCTCCGTCCGATACCTGCTCACCCTGGTTTCCACACGGTAGAGGACAAGGACAAGGGCTCTGGGGCGGGGCTCAGCACACTCTCCTATCCCCCCCACGATCAGTCCCCAGTCCCTGAGCCAGCAGGGAGCGGGTCTGGCAGGCCCCAGGCACTAGAAAGTGATCCTGGGCGCCCGGCGGGAGGTGACCTGCCCCACCCCCAACCAGTGGGCCAGACTTTGCCCGTCCTTGGCCAGCAGGGTCAACACCGGTCCAGGCCGGCCAGGGACACCAGGACCAGCATCCGATGAGATAACAGTGGCCCGCGGGGAGAGCTTCACCAGGGAGCAGGCTCTGACTGCCCCGGCTCCCTCCCAAGTCGAAGGTCACACCGGGAGCCAAGGTGGGGAAGGGAAGGTGCTGCCTTTCTGTGGGAGCAGGCCCAGTGGACAGGAGGGGCAGGCGGAGGGGACACTGGAGCTGGGTATTAAAAGGAAAAGGGACGAGGTCAAGCCGGAGCGAACACCGCGGAGCCGCTAGGAGGAGGAGCCGCGGAGCTGTGCGCCTCAGTGATGGCAGAACATGCCGGGGTCACCCGCACGAGCCACACGTGCCACACGGTAGGAGGAGGAGCCAGGTCCCCGCACGCACGCACGAGGGCCTCACGGGCAGCGCCCCAAGTACGGCAGGAAGCCACAGATGGACTCTGGGCACCACAGGCCTCCTGCCGTGGGGACAGTGTGTGGGGAGGGCAGAGGCACTGTCCCATGTGTGGGTTCTGGATGCTTTAGAAGGATGAGCCTGAGCCAGGCGCAGTGGCACATTCGGGAAATGCCAGCCCTCTGGAAGGCTGAGTCAGGAGGATCAAAGTTTGAGCCAAGCCTGGACAGCTCCATGACACAGTGAGACCTTGTCTCAGAACAAAAAATAAAAGAGCTGGAGATACGGCTCACTTGGAAGGCCCTGGGTTCAATGCCGGTTACTATAAAACTAAATGAATAGTCTTTAAAGTGCTGAAAACTTCAGATGTAGGTGGATGGAAACTGGAAACAGGATATAAGATCCACTGTCTGCTCTACAGCAAAACCGGATTAGCTGAGCATCTCTGCCTGGCCCCGCAGAAGCAGGCTCAACCTGCTGGTTTCCAACGGGCAGGGCACAGAGGGGACTGCCACCTCCCTGGGCTGCTCCTAGGCTAAGCGCCCAGCCACATCCCCAGCCCCCACCTCGTCCCTGTGACCTCACTTGTGGCCTCCCAGTGACTGGGTGACCCCTCTCCAGACACAGTCTTCCTCCCACCCGCAAAGCCCTTTGCCACTCGAGGACACAAATCCACAGGTGCTCTGGGTGGGACAGGGTACCCTCTCAGACACCAGGGACCCAGCAGATCAGTGTGGTCCCCGCCGCCACTGGGCCCCCCTCCTTCAGGTGCAGGTCCTGCTGGGCAGCCACGCCCAGGATGCCGCCCCGCCTTTTGGATCCTGTTGTGTTCCGGCCCTGGGAGAAACAGGACGGGACGGGGAGGTGGCTTCCAAGTGTCCGGGGGCCTTTGTTCCCAGCAAGCCCCTTCCTCCACCACTGCTCCCCACCCCGACCTCTGCCAAGACCCCACACGCGGACGTGAGCCAAGCCCCACCCCGAGAAGGCTCGGGCACCCCCAGCTCTGGGCCTGACTGGCTGGAGGCTCACCCCAGACACGGCAGAGCAGCTGTAAACCCAGGGTGTTCCCAGGGACAGGGCGGGCAGCAGAGGCCTCTGGCCTAGGGCCCTCCGCTTCTCAGGACGCGCAGGCTGGCTGTGAAGCCCAGGCCGGGCCTGTGGTGCCAAAGCTCAGACCCTGGCCACTCTGTGCCCCTCCATCAAGGAGGTCGGCTCCAGCCCTATGGGGCGGCAGCTCCACAAGCCCTGGCCACCTCCTGGCCCACAGGTTGTGAACATTTGAGCCCTTAAGAGTAAGTTCTTAAAAACCAGTACAGCTGGGCGTGGTGGCACACGCCTGTGATCCACCGCCCGGAGGGAGGCCGAGGCAGGAGGGCCATGTGTTCAAGGCCAGCGTGGGCTAGAAAGCAGGATCTTCTCTCAAACAAACCAGTGTGTTGAGCGAGGGCACGGAGCGCACTTTATTCCTCCCCTCCCCCTTCCTCTACTCGTTCCTGGCTCCTGGGCATGTGGCTTGTGCGCTGGTGAAAGTCCCATAGCTGAGGCGTGGCCGCAACGGTGCCAGACCACGCACTAGGTAGGCAAGGGCACACGGCTGTCGGCGTCACTGCTCACCCAGGCCATTGCTGCCCCTCCTCCCGCTGAGAGGCCCCCACTTGGGGGCTTGGGATTGGGCAGGCCTGGGACCCCGGCCCACCAATGGGAAAGAAGTCCTCGGAAAATTTCCTCTTCCAATAAAGGAAGCTGTCTGAAGGGCCCTCTCACTGCTACAGCCCTCTCTCTGGTCTTGAGTGACACTGTGTAAGGATCTGATGTGTGGTGCTGTGGCAGCCACTATGAGACCACGAGGACAAGGCCAACAGTTCCAGTTGACCTAGTGCCTTACAAATCCAGTGACACCTCCCACTCCTACTGAACATGGCGGTGAACATCTGTGAGCTGTTGGTTTGTTTGGTGTTTGTTTTGGTTTTGGAACTGGCAGTGGCCCTAAGATCATACCCCTCCAGCCCTTTTTATTTTTATTTTGAAACAAGGTCTCCCTAAGTCAATAATTTCCCAGGCGGAGCCTCGACTTGAGATCCTTCTGTCTCAAGCACTTCAGTACCCAACTGGTTTAACTCATTCAAACTTTGGTAAAATCCACAGCGTAAAATTCCCGGCGTGAGCCATTTTTAGTGTCCATGTCCAGCACAAAGGCTTTTGAAAAGCTGTGCAGCTGTCACGCTGGCCCTTCAGCACCCGGTCAGGTGAGAGCATAAACAGGACTATGTTCTGCGTGTCCCCCATGACGGCCTTGTCACTCGGCACTGTCTCCCTGACGAGTGTCGCGCTGTACACTGTGACAGAACGTGCCTCACACAGCGAGCGACCCTGCTCGTGACGGGACGGGGTCCAGACTGCTCCCCAGCTCCAGCCACCTCCCTGGGGGCTCCCGCCTGCCTGTGGCCCCCACTGTCACTGCCCCATCCCAGCCTCGCCCTGCACCCAGCAAGCTGCCTCCCACGGCCAGGCCTGTGCCCAGGAGGCCCTGTGTCCCCCAAGGGGTCAGGTAGCCCATGTCGGCATCTGGTTCCTGCTCGTGGGGCTGGTTCCTCCAGCAGTCCCGGAGCTCTTGCGCCAAACCCGTCTGTGCTCAGTGAGCCAGGCCAGGAGCTGGGGGGCGGGGGGCTTCCTCCACAGGCCCTGCCCAGGTGTCCCACTGTAAAATGAGGACTGTGGGTGTCCCTGATAGTCCAGCTGTGACCCAGAGACAGCCGGAGGCAGCAGAGTGCAGTGTCCCCAGGGCCAGCAGTGACGGTGCCGAGCCATGGCCGGGTGTCCCCCCTGCCAGGTGGTATGAAGGCTGTAGCTTCACAGCTGGCCCACCAGGCCCAGAAGAGCACCGGGCGGTAGGCCCAGGACACACAGTATGCTCACACCATGGAGAGGGGATCACATGTCCAGCCTCACGTCATGCAGTGGCCACTTGGGGACACCAAAACTGGGGACCACGGGGAGCCTGAGGGCTTGGCAACTTAGGGTCAGGGATTTAGCTCACTGGTAGGTCTGAGTTTGACTCCCGATACTACAAACAAAAAGAAATTTTTTTAAAAAACCAAAGGCAACTTAGTGAGACTCTGTCTCAAAGCAAAAGAATAGGAATAGGGCATGCTGGGAATCTCAGTGTTCAGAGGCCGAGGCAGGAGTGCCTCAACTTCCAGGGCAGTCCGAGCCACACATCGAGAACATATGAAAGAAAAGTTCCCACAGATGAATCAGCAGAGGCCCCGGGTGGGTGGCAGACCCAAGAGCCCCAGGGCACAGCCCAGCCAGACATGCAGGACGCAGGACTTTGTGTCGTGGGCAGGGGCGAGAGGACGTGGGCGCCACTGTCCCTCTGAGGACACAAACATGTTTTCCACAGGAAGAAACGGGCGTTTGAACTGCAGTCACCTCTGCTGCTGGACACGGAGGAGGATGCCAGGCCGCAGCCTTGCTGGCCCAGCCCCCTGCTCGACCCCAAGTGTCCGCCGGCCAGGCGGTGGACCTCTGTGCAGTGGGCAAGTGCACTTTTGGGCAAATCCAGTTCCCATGGACACCAAGGGCCTCTGGAGTTGAGTGTACCCCGAGATCCGCAGGGGTGGGCTCACTGCCCGGTCCCACGGTGTCCAGCCTCACAGGCATGGGGAGCTGGGCGTGACCTTGTTGGACAGCAGGGTCTCCACGCACATGGCCACCTTAGGGACCACAAGACACTACACACAGGAGGAGCCAGAGACTCAGCCACCTCCGAGCAGGAGAGGACTGGGGCCAAGTCTCGCTCTGGCCAAGGCACGCCCAGTCTGGGGCTCCACAGAGCACTGACACCCCCCAGCCTCTGCACACGGAGGGGACTCGTGGTTGGCCACCAAGGGGAAGAAGCCTGCACCCTCCCCCCACACAAGACTGTGGCACGTGGCTTGCATGTGACCACTGAGCCCTGCACTTCGCCCAGCCCACTTGTGGGCTGAGAAAGAGAGAAAGACTCAAATTCCCACTTGGGAATCCGGACGCCAGTGGCCCACAGGTACGGGGGCTGCACACACGCCAGAAACAGCAGTAATCCCAGTGCTGCAAAGGCGGTGGCAGGAGCATCTCCATAAGCACAAGGCCAGACACACTGATAGGCTGGTAGGAAGCACCCACATCCACCTGACCAGTCCTCTACACAAAGAACTGGGGTACACGAGGCACCAGGACATACACACAGAGACAGCCCATGGGAGGACTCCTGGCCGGGAAGGGAGGAAGAGAGTCCCCACCCTGCAGCCCCCATCAACCCAGAGCCTGGCCAGATCCAGACACTTGGGCAACTGCCGGGTCACACAGCTGCGGGGACCAGGGCTGGCTGGGACTGGACCAGAACCTGCACTTTGGCCAACTGTAGGTGTCAACTCACACCCCCTTAGGATACATGAGGTCACACAAGTGTCTTGCGAGACAGTGTCAGCGAGGAGGCTGAGGAATGCAACAGAAGAGGACGGGGCAGGTGTCTGTCCACCGCCACAGAGCACAGGTCAGCTGGGCAGGGAGATGTCCATGTCACAGGACCCTCAGCCACAGAGGCAGAGCTTGGACACCTGTGGACACAGCCAAACCCGAGGCTGTCTGGAAGCAAAGCCAGGTCGCAAAGTACCCAACCGCCACAGAATCATTGGGTGACCATATATGTGCGACTTTTACCTTGATGGACTACGACATTAAACTTGAACAATACGGTAAAAGCCAGTGTCGCCCTGGAAGAGTACGTGCCGGGCAAAGCCAAAGACTCCTGGGCTGTGCAACCAGCTCCTTGGCCTGACTTTTAGGAAGAGTTCAGAGCTCAGAGCTCAGAACTGGACTCAGAGGTGCACGGTGGAGGCTGAGGGGGAGGATCACACGTCCCATCCCACCCTGGGCGCCAAGCGACTCAGTGAGACCCCGGGTCAGGATCAAAAAGTAAGAAGAGCTGGGGGTCGAGCTCAGGGCCCAGAAGGTTGGCCTCCATCTTGGGAGCACTGAGGAGGAAAGCAGGGCCCTAACAGAAGAAAACCAGCCTCACGGCTCTGTTAGACATGTCACAGAAGGGGGCTGCCGGGGCTAAAGGGCTCCCCCCCGGGTGTGGGAGTCTCTCCAGCTCTTTATTCACTATCCGCAACTTGTGCACTTTCCCACACTTGCGTAACATCTCACAACGTAACAAACTCCCACCTCCAGGTGAAAGTGTGTCGCTGGAGGCGTGCAGGTGTGCAGGGATGCTGGGGTCCAGCTGGCAGCAGCTCCTACACCACTGGCGCCAGCCGAGGAGAAGCAGGGTAACCACTGCCACCCAAGGCCAGGAGAGCTGGGGCTGGAGCACGGCACTACCAGCTGACCCCGGCCATGCCCGCCAAGACAGGCTGGTCCCGGTGGGGACCGGGGGCCATGTGACAATGCCCACCTGCTGTCCTCAGAGGTCCCTTCCGGGGCACCCAGTCCCGCGCCTCATGGAAGAGGAGGATACGGGTGCTGCCCCCCTAAGGCACAGCTGGCAGGATGACCGCGGGGCCCCCGCCGTGCAGCTCACAAGGACAAAGGACACCAACGATGCACCCACAGAGGCAGCCAGCCGTGTGACCGGCACCATGGAACCCCAGCTTTCTCCAGGTTCTGTGCCCCCCAGAGGGAAAGCAAAGGTCACAACTAAGTGATCTAACAGAGTCTGAAACTCCCTGATAGAACCAACTAGCCGCTAACCTGCCGTTCCCCGGAGAGAATAATCTCAACAGTGTAAAGAGTGAGACGCGAGTCAGAACCAGAGGCTGCATTTGAAGGCAAAGGGCTCATGCCACTTCTGCTGCCTGCCAACCGAACTCCTTCCGCCACCAACCCTCTCTTGTCTCCTAGGGAACCACTCCATTCCTATCCAGCCCCACACTGCAGCCAGGAAAAGAGCAAATTCTCTGTCTTGCCTCCAATGGCCATGTGCCCCAAGCCTGGCCAATCAGAGCAGCCTGTTTCTTGAGTCATAGAGATTGGTCCGGGGATGAGCATGTGACCTAAACCCGGCCAATCAGAGCTGGACGTTTTATACACATCTCCCCCCCCCCATGACTGCTATTTTCCTTTTATTTTAATTGAGCAGATGTGGTGACTGTGCAAGTGACATACATACCTGCGTGCCTCACCTCGAAGGCCTCCAGAGTAAAACCCCTTTTAGAAAGGTCCTCCATCCCCCAACTCCAGACGCCATTTGTGCTGTCACAGAGGAGACAATGCTACGGCTTGAACTAATAAACTCAGGGCCTGTCATCTCAGAGGGTGGCGTAAAGCCGCCAACGTGCAGACGAGGAGCCCGTGGCCCCGGGGCAGTAAAGGCCTAGAGATCCAGGCCTGCGTATGTGGGCACAGCCAGGCACTGGGCTCCTCCACACCCACTGGGACAAGGGACTCGCTGCCCGCACAGCCTGAGAGAGAGCCTGCGGTCTCTGCGCCGCCCTCTGCCTCAAGCAAGTGAACAGCTCCATAAGGATGTCAGGGAGGGGCTGCAACACAGACAGAGCCCGAGCTGGTCAGGAAGAGCCTCCTCCACCAAATTGCAGGGAGGGCGGGTGTGACGTGGGGACACTTGCCCAGTGTGAGGCCACAGAACAAAAATAAATGACATCTGCGCCAAAACCAGGAACAGGAAAGCCTAAGGCCTGGGCAGCGGGGAGACAGGCGGGTACGAGCAAGGGTCCTCGGGCAGGACCCAGCCCTGAGTGTCCAGAAGCTCCCGGAGGCTGGGGAAGGAAGGCACGAGGCAGCGGTGACCCCCAGGCACGGAGTGGGTGCCCAGGCTGGCAGCAGCTTTAACTGGCTCCCTCTGGCTGTATGTTGAGGGAAGTCTTTGAAGAGAGCGCACTGAGTACGGAGGACCAGGGGCCGCAGCCACAGGAACAAGGACAGTGCTGTCCCAGCAGAAGTCTTAATGTTCTGGGGCCGGGGAGTTAGCTCAGTGGTTCCGGCGCCTGTCTTGCAAGCGCAAGGACCCGGGTTCGATTCCCTGGTAACCACATAACAATACTGGGCGTGGAGACCCACACCCAGCAGCAACCAGTACCACATACCACAGTGCCGGGCGTGGTGGCTCACGCCTGTAATCCCAGCACTCGGGAGGCAGAGGCAGGAGGATTGTGGTGTGAGTTTGAGGCTGAGCTCAGGGCCAGCCTGAACCACAAAAGCGAGACCCTGTCTCAAAAAACCTAAAAAAAAGAAGTCTTAATGTTCTGTCATCAAACTTGCTGGTGGGCAGAGTGAGGGACCCAGAGAGACGGGTAGAGCCTGACATCCGCAGGACACAGGACCCAGGACAGGGACAGAGACGGCAGCACAGTCGGGTGGGGGCAGTTGGCTCTGGTAAGTGTGAGCTGCTCACTTGCAGTGAAATGCAAGACTGGACTTCAAGGGAAAGCTCTGGCTGGGCGTACGGACACCAAGCGGAAGGGGGCGTGGGGTGACAGGTGACACGTGACAGGGCACAGTGGCAGTGCTAAGCCCAAGACACCCTCAGGGAGAGGACCACGCAGCCCTCCGGTGACGGAAGAAACCCAAGAGGACAGACATTTACAGTTGTTCAGGAGTTGGGCAGGGGACAAACATGATCCCAGCTCTTGGGAGGCTGAGGCAGGAGGATCACAGTGAGTTCAAGGCCAGCCTGGGCTACTTATGAGACCCTGTCCCCAAAACAGGAAGGTAAATAAAGTGGCTCAAGAAACCTTCTAGAAGTCTTTGGGGAAGGTGGAAGGAACCTTATTCCAATGCCAGGAAGCGCAAGGGTCACATAGCCCATCCCTCTGAGCCCAGCAGGAAGAGGCGGGTATGTAGGCAGGGAAGGAAATGAGGACTTGGGGTCCTCGGGTGAGGACAGAGCACACCAAGGTCTGAGGATGGGAGTCGGCTGCCAGGCCGCCATCGGGGTCAGGGGAGGCCAAGGCTGCCACTGGCCGGGCTGGGAGGGCAGTGAAGTAGATAACAGCACTATCTGCTTCGGGGGCTGTGCCGCTCCATTACCCTGGCATCTCCCCACTGCCGGGCATAGGCGAGCGTCCCAGACAGCTGGCATCACAGAGCAGGCGCCATCTGGCCAACCTCCTGGGCACCTAGGTACCCAGGGGAGGACCAACCCCCCAGCCTTTAGAGAGCCACTTTTGCCCCACGGGGCTCGAGTCCAAGGCTGGCTCGGGTGGTTCCAGGTAGCAGGTGCCTGGGGTCCGGACGGGGAGTCACGGTGCACGGTGATAGCCAGTGCTACCCACTTCCGGAAGCCCAGGAGGCCAGGTGCCTCCTGAACCTGAAGACCCAGGAGGGCAGGCACAACACGGGCCAGGCGGCAGGGGACCCTCCATCATGTGAGGACACATGTCAACATATCTGCACAGGTGTGCCTGACAAGTCCAGCCCACATCAACATACACAGCACCTGCAGACTGTGCTCGCACATAATGCAGCAATGCATGCACTCGCAGAAACCCTGTGCTTGCACGTGATCCAAGATGTGCCACACATCACTGCGTGTTTGTGTGTGGCGCTCACGTGTATGCCGCCAGCACATGTACACACATGATAAACCCGTATGCATGCACACTCACGCACACACCACAGAAAGTACATCCATAGAAGCAAAGAGGGAAATACGAAACCGCTCAGGAAGACTAATAGCTGCAGCCGCCTGGGAGGGACAGGAAGATGCCAGCAGGAAAGAGGAGGACAGGGCATGGCCGGGGTGCATCTGCGCCCCAGAGCCCCAGTCCCAGGTCCCACGGAAAGCAGTCTGAGGTGACACGGTGACGAGGGGACAGAGGAGAGCCCGTGGGAAGTCTGGGCTCCGGCTCCAGGATCAAGGGGCTCCAGGCAGGAAGAGGCCGCCTTCCCGTGAGCTGCAGCTGGAGTCTGCAGCTGTCACCAGCCTCCGTCTGCCCAGTGACGCCAGGGGGACTATGCCACAATGGGGTGACTATAGGAGAGGCCCTCACGTCACCACCACGCAGGAGCTGTGTTCTTCCTGCCCAGCCTCCCCACGCCGGGTCCAACACACAGAGGGCAGGGGGGCACGAGTGGTGGGGAGCCAGGGCCAGCTTTGAAGTCGCACTCCCAGCAGAGAAACCCAGATCCCACATGTACAGTTGTGTGACCCTGGCAAATCGCCTGCTGTCTCTGGGTATCTACTTCTATCTGCTTCCATATCAGCTGCCATGTACGTACCAAATGAGATGCAGAAACCTGCGTAAAACAGCAAATGAGTACCCTCGAACTGCTATCGCCATCGATCCCCGGGACCAACTGGTCAGGGACACAGGCATGCCAGACATGAGCGGTACAACAGAATCAAAGGTCCTGGGAAGGAGAAAAGGGAGGAGGGGCAACCTGTCCTGTTCATCGTGCCACTTGGAGGCCACTGCACCCAGCCTCTGCGTGGGCCTTGGACCCAGAAGACCCTGCAGCAGAGCCTGCCCGGCAGAGCTACAACCCGGGGGGAGGAAAGCGAGGGGTGTGCAGGGGTGGGGGGTCCCCAGCCTTCCAGACAAAGGCAGAGGGCCAGAGAGACGGTGATGGGTCCAGCTCGGCCTAGAAGCTCCCAATCCCAGCCCTGAGTGGTCTCCGTGGGAGCCCCTGGCCAGCCCCACCCCCAGGGAAAGGGGAAGAGGCTCACCCTCCACTGTGTGCGGCCAGGTCTGTGTGCGGCCAGGGCTGTGTGCGGCCAGGTCTGTGTGCGGCCAGGGCTGTGTGCGGCCAGGTCTGTGTGCGGCCAGGGCTGTGTGCGGCCAGGGCTGTGTGCGGCCAGGGCTGTGTGCGGCCAGGTCTGTGTGCGGCCAGGGCTGTGTGCGGCCAGGTCTGTGTGCGGCCAGGGCTGTGTGCGGCCAGGGCTGTGTGCTAGTTCCCGTCCATTCTTTAGGGAGAGCGCGTAACTACTCCTTGATTAAACACATAACACAACAGTGCAATCTCTGTCTAAAAAATAAGAGCATCACAGTCAGGTGCAGTGGTGCACACAGGTGATCCCAGCACTCAGGAGGCTAAGGCAGGAGGATCTCCTGAACTGCACTGCAAGACTGCCTCAAAATAAAAAAAAAAAGAGAGGGCCGGGGATTTAGCTCAATGGTTCCGGCGCCTGTCTTGCAAGCGCAAGGACCCGGGTTCGATCCCCGGTAACCACATAACAATAACGGGTGTGGAGACTCACCCCAGCGGCAACCAGTACCACACACCACAGTGCCGGGCGTCCCAGCACTCGGGAGGCAGAGGCAGGAGGATTGCTGTGATGTGAGTTTGAGGCTGAGCTCAGGGCCAGCCTGAACCACAAAAAGCAAGAACCTGTCTCAAAAAACCTATTAAAAAAAAAAAAGAGAGAGAAATGGTTGGTTGTGGTAGCGGATGCCTGGAATCTCAGCACCTGGAAGGCTGAGGCAGGAAGATTGCTGTGAGTTTGAGGCCAAAATGGGCTACACAGGAGGTAGGCCAGCCTTAATCAAACTGAGATCCTGTCTCAAAAAACCTTTTAAAAAAGAGAGAGAAATACATAAAAAATAAGAACATCACGGATAACGAATATCTTTAATAGTTTTCTTTGTTACACCTCTGATCTCTCCCTTTTGTAACCATTTTTGTCAGTTAGGTGTACATCTTTCCAAAACTTTTTCAAAACTTCTATAAGTACCACTATGATCCCAGTGAACTCCTGTTCGGTAGTTTTTGTTTGTTTTTCCATACGCAATGTATTTCTGCAATTACATGTATCTCTAGCTCCTTCTAGTGAACTTTTGCCTAAAAATCCACTGGAGGAAGAGCCCCCAGCTGACTTCCTCCTCCCTGGCAGAAGGGCAGACGAGGCTTCAGCACCCGGGACTCCTGTCTGCCATGGCCACCACTGCGGCCTTCAGAAACTGACCCTCGCCATGGCCTGGATTCCTCGTCATGAGGAAGGAGGAATTCCGCCACCTCAGCCTATTTTGCAAAGCTGTAGTTGGGTCAGATGAGAAGCCAGAGCCATGAAGGGCTTCTCCACACCCTTGTAATCCTTTTGTCTGTCTGATCCCGCTGGGCGGCAGCCCAGGCCTGGCCCCGAGAGTCCAGGCGCCCGGCACGGAGACTAAGCACCGAAGCAGGTGGACGGCCCAGCTGCACTCCACTCTGAACTCTCACTGTGGTAGGTTTCAGAACGCATCATGTGCGGCCCGTTCATGGGGACCCGAGAAATGCAAACCGCAGCCACGGGAGGAAGGACGCGAGGGAGAAGTGAGGTGGCACCGGTGCCAGGGAAAGTCCCAGCAGGGCTCCGGGCGTAGGTGTGACTCTCAGGAAGGGTGGAGGTCCAAGGGGGTGTGGCCAGGGTACTCCAGGGGAGGACTCGGGAGATACAGTGGCTTGTGCTAGTCAAAAGAGACAGAGGAAGAAGTCAACTATTCCGAGGAAGACCTCGAGGCTCGGAAGCGAATGCTTAAGTCTTTTTTTTTTCAGTACCAGGAATCAAACTCAGGACCTTGCACTTGTGAGGCAGGCAGGGCACCACTGAGCTACATCCCTGGCCTCAAATGCTTAACAGACTGCCACATTCTCACACAGAAATGCCCTCAAGCAGTTGCACTGAACTGGAAGCCCTCTGCAAAACATGAAGACACACAGAGCTATAGAAACATATACAGTGTACACTGGGGCTGGAGGTCTGGCTGGGTCTAGAGGGCTTGCCTGGCATGCATGGGCCCTGGACTGATCCCCAGCACCACGCAGAGATAAAGATGAGTGGGTGTGTTCTGGGCATGGTAGTGCATGCCTATAATCCCAGCACTCTGGGAGGCTGAGGCAGGAAGACTTAGCAACTTAGTAACTTAGTGAGGCCTACTTCAAAAAATGTATATATAATATACATACACAATACATCTAATAAATATTAACATATATGTGCATGTATTTGTAATCTTTTCACCATCTATACAAAAAGCAGGATAGTAAGACATACCCGAAGAGGGAAATAAAATATATGCGATTTTCTTTTTTCCTCCATTTGAATTTTACAAGCAGATATTCACGACTTTTATAATAAACTTCTTTAGCCAAAAGAAGCATATAAAATAAAATCAAAGCACAAGGCCTCTATTCAGCAGCCCCCCAGTGCCAGCAGCCAAGGCAAATGCCAGCGGCCACCATGTCTTCTGCCAGGGAAGGCGCCTGGCCCCAGCCCCAGGCTAAGAAGTGGCTGTGATGGGTGGGGCATGACCCAGTCTTCCTGCACTCTCGCCACACAGCCCTGCACCAATCCCCTTTCGCACACATAAAAGGGTGTCACTCCGTTTAAGCTCCAGAGTTGCTTTTAAGGGTCCCCAGGGCATGGGGAAACTGGGTGACAGTGCCTGTGAACTCCAGCCTACCATCACACAGGTGACACTGGGACTAAGAAGCCTGTGGCAGGCCCCGGTCCCAGGGGCTGCCTGCTGGTGCATCTCGGGTCCTCTGTATCTCCCCAGTCCTGACTAGGAAACAGCACTCCCTCCCAGCTCAGGGTCACGTGCCGCACTCCCTTGCCACAGGACCTCCTGGAACAGGCGCCAAGCACCCTGGCCCGGAGCACACTGTGTACACAAGGAGGTCAGAAAGGTCCTGGAACAGAGATAAAGCTCAAACCGCTACTTGGGGAATTGGAGTATCACCCCAGGAGCCAGACAGGAGGAACGCTGGGCCTGCACTGGGGAGGCAGCGTCCCACCCCGGCTGCTCCGCCGGCGCTGTGGGACCTAACTGGACAACCTTTAGAGCCGCAAGACCGAGGACTCGGACCACCGCCTTCCCAGGGACGAAGAGGGAACCGGATGCGGTGGCAGCCAGCGGGCCAGGGGAACCTGCATTCATTTGCTTCAGGTGGTGGGCACAAGGCTCCAAGGTGAGGGTCCCTGTTCTTAAGAGCCGCAGTGCAAACAGTAGGCGGAGAGGAAAAGATGTCAACTCTCAGGCAACAGCCACATGCCCACCCTAGCTCTGCCTCCAGCTGGACATTCCGTAAAGCTAGCCTCAGTTTCCCTGCCCGTCAGCTCCTTCCAGTGCGGAGCTCTGCAGCGTCTCAGCCTTCACCTCTGCCAGGCCACCCCGACGGCAGAGCCGGTGGCCGGATTCCGAGTGGCCACCTCGTCAGGAGGCCGGGTTAAAAGGGCGCCGGTGAGTAGGGCTGGAACAGAGCGAGCCAAGCCGTGCCCTCTGGGGCCCTGCTGTGCCTGCCCCTGCCTGTCGGGCAGAAAAGCGGCTTAGCCTTCCCGCCCGCCCACGCACAGGAGGCAGAGTGGGGGTGTGCAGGGGCCGCCGGGGAAGATCCTGGCTGCGGACGGTCCCTGCTGAGCCCGGCTCTGGGGAGGCACCCATGCGTGGGGCTGCCGGAGCACCCTTTGGCCTGAGGGGCACAGAGGACAAATTGAACGCAGCCCTAATTTTAGTAGGCACAGCCGGGCGTGTGGAAGATCCCTCCAGCCGTCCTCACGGGTCCTGGCTGGGCCCGGGCTGGCGTCCTCCGCCCCGGGACAGGAGCTGCGATGCGCGCCCGCTCTCCTTCAGCCCCCCGGCCCAACATGACCCGACCCACCTTGGCGACCTGCTGGCGGATGAACGAGGGCAACATGACGATCATCACAGCGCCGAGCACCGCGCACAGCAGCCCAATGATGCCCAGCGCCGCGGCTGCCCTGCGCGCTCGGGAGCGGCCGCCCATGTCTGCGCGCTCTGGACCTCACAGGGCTCGGCGCCCGGGGTTAACGGCGACACCGGCGACAGAGCCGCGGACTCCACAACGGGCCTGGGTCGGCAGAGCGTGGAGGAGCAGCCCGGCAGGTGGCCAGCGGCTTTATGCGCCATGGCCCGTGCCACGCACCGCCCCCGGCTGCCAGGGGCGCGGAGGCTCCGAGGGCGGGAAGAGGGAGGGGGCGGGCTAAGGGGGCGGGCCCGGGGGCGGAGCGAAGGCCAGTCGGGGGGGAGGGGCGGAGCCTTGGTGGGTGGTGATTGGTGCGGAAGGGCGGGGCAAATACAGGCTCCGCCTCAACACCGTCCGACTTCTGCACCTCGGCTCTCACGGCGGAGGCTTTGGCCAGCTCAGACCCCAAGCCCGAACGGTGGTTTCCACCTCTCAGACCTCCCCTCCTCACTGCGGGCCTCGCGCACTTATCTGAGAGGCTCCTTGGCCTCTTATCGCCAGGCACCACCCGGAGGAGCTTGAGGCCTGGTCCTTGGGCTGAGCTGCGCCGAGGGTGGGGGGGTGTTTGTTTATTAAAAAAAAAAACCAGGGTCTCCCTGAGTCCCTCAGTTGCCCAGCCTAGACCTAGGCTCGAACTTGGGTCCACCGCGGAGGCCTAGCCACCCCTGACTTGCGCAGGGGCGGGATCCAGGGTGTCGGTGGGGTCAGCGTGCTGGGATTCTGCCCTCACTTCTAAAATACCTCACCTGGGGTCCTGCTGCGGCTGGCTAGTCTCCCAGGTCTCAGCGCAAAGCCCTCCCCTCAGCCAGGGATTTAGCTCAGTGGTTCTGGTACCTGCCTCAAAACTACAGGGTCTGGAGTTCGATCCCCGAATCCAAAAAAGAAAAACTTTCAGGGTTTGATCTGCTGTGGACAGGAGCTCTAGCCAGCCTGGTGGATATTCAGCAAGTGCTTGAAGTTGTCAGCAAATTCATGCATTGAGGAGTCAGGGAGCAATTCATGAGTTCATATTCATCTATTTGACTCTGCACTAATAACTGTTTTGGTCCTGAGCAGAGACCCCAGCACGGCCACTGCGCTCTGCCTGGGTCCCTCCTAACCCGGCGGTGTGTCATCCGAGCTGAGCTTCACGTGTCGCCAGGAGTCACTTGGCCCTCAAGGCCCAGATGTGCGTGGCGCTGACCTAAGAGAACCGAAGGCCGGGCCCAAGGCCGCGGTGCCAATACCATGTGGGAGCTGACAAGACCAAGGGCAGAGATGAAAGGGGGTTGGACGCACACAGCTGGCCTTGTGACCTTGCTTTTGGTGGCAGAGACGGCAGCTGAGGAAGAGAGTGAAGTCACCCAGGTCAGTACTGAGGGGCAGCGGGCACAGGGTGACCAGACTGGTGTCCAGGGTCCTGTGAGAACCAACCTGGCAGGTGGATATTCAAGAGGCTGAGGCAGGAGGGTTGGAAGTTTGAGATCAGCCTAAGCAACTGAGCAAGGCCCCTCTCAAAAGAAGCTGGAGGTAGGGCCGGGGAGTTAGCTCAGTGGTTCCGGCGCCTGTCTTGCAAGCGCCAAGGGCCCGGGTTCGATTCCCGGTAACCACATAACAATACTGGGTGTGGAGACCCACACCCAGCAGCAACCAATACCACATACCACAGTGCCGGGCGTGGTGGCTCACGCCTGTAATCCCAGCACTCGGGAGGCAGAGGCAGGAGGATTGCTGTGATGTGAGTTGGAGGCTGAGCTCAGGGCCAGCCTGAACCACAAAGCGAGACCCTGTCTCAAAAAACCTAAAAAAAAAGAAGCTGGAGGTAGCTCAGCAGGGGAGCACTTACGTGGGAGGCTCAAGGCCCGGATTCCACCCCCAGAACTGCAGAAATAATGATAGAAATTACAAGGCATCATGGTGCCCACCTATAATCTCAGCACTCTGGGAAGCCAAGGCGGGAGGATCACAAGTTTGAGCCCACCTGAGGCAGCTCAGCAAGAACTTAGGCTAAAATAAAAAATAAAAACAGGCTGGAGATGTAGCTTAATGTAAGAGGCCTGGGTCTATCTGTACAGATATTGACAGCGGCACCCAAACTATCCATGCAAACCACCAGCGCATGCTCAGCTCAGCACGCTCGTCCACCCGAGGGCCCGAGAGGGTGACCATGGGCTGCAGCGCCATGGGCCAGTGGACATCGCTGCTGACACAAGCTGCACAGAGGGCCATCTTCTGGGGGCTCCGGTTTCTCTGAGGAGTTGGGGGCGGGTGAATGAGGAGGCAAAGAAGGACTCCTGGTCACCAGGGCGAGGAGATGAGGGGAGGAACTCCTCCGGGGTCAGCAGTTCCTTCCTGGAGAGGTAGGAATGTTTTCAAGTCAATTGTGGTGATGGGGGACAACTCTCTGTGTACTAGTCACTGAGTTGTCAAGCCAGGTGTGGCGGAACACACCTGTGGTCCCAACACACGGGAGGCAGAGGCAGAAGGGTCACCCTGAGTTTGAGGCCAGCCTGAACGGCATGGCAAGACCCTGTGTCAAAAAAAAAATTATTTTTCACTTTCTTGCCCTCTTCCCATGGTGTCATCTCCTCGGGATTCCCTGATTGGCTCCTGACTCTGCCCCAGGGCCTTTGCAGGCAGCTCCCTGGTGCCCAGGCTCCTCTTCCACAGAGCTCATCTCAACTCCCCCGGCCCCGCCCTTTCTAACCTACCCCCTGCTCTGAGTCTGCGCAGAACCTTCTGTTCTCCCAGCAGGCACAGGCCCTGCTCCCGTACCCATGCCGCCTCCACTGTCTCTCTGGGGACCAAGGCGCTGGGACAGAGCCACCCGGGGCCCTTTCGTTTTCTTTTGAGGCAGGGTCTCCCTACACTGTGATCTCTGTGCCCTGCACTGCAGGAACTGAGAGAGAGCGTGCGGGGTGGGACGGGGAGGAAGAAACCTTGAGCCACCAAACCGCCACCCACAAGGTGGCAGGAAGGCCGGGAAGGGGCTCGCGACCCTGCTGGATTCACGGCACTGATTTTGCCTGAGCTCCTACTATGTGCAGAGTGGCCCAGCGGCAAGCAAGGACAGAGAAGGAGCCCTGCAGCCTGACACAGCTCCGGAGAGCGGGACCGCCTGTGTCTCCTACACAGCCAGCGAAAGGAACAGCATACATCTCAGTATTTTCGTATGATTCCATGTTGGGATGATAGCATTTGGTCCTGCGGGGTTTTTAAAATGCTATTAAAGTTCATTTCACCTGATTCTTTTGCAAAACATGGCACTAACAATTTAATAGTAGGGCTAGAGCTGTGGCTCAGGTGGGGTGCTTGTCTGGCAGGTGCAAAGGCCCTGGGGTCATCAAAGACCTACGGAGACAGTCCCACGTGTAGTTGCTCACTGGGTCTCCGTTAGACTGGGCTGTTACCAAGGGAAGCCTACTTCTTCCAGGAGTAGAAGAGAGCAGTCAGAGGCCCTGGGGGTGGGGGCTTGGGACACAGAATCGGACACCCAAGGGAGCAGCAGGAAACGCTGCGCACTCCTGGGCAGTGATGCCAATAGTGCAGAGACCCTGGGGCAGGAGGTGCTAAAATCCCGGGCAGCCGGAGTCCCATGCTGCCATCTGCTGCACGGTCTCCACTGCCCATGGCTGCCTGCACAAGCGTCCCCATCCCCGGGTGGCAGTCACAGCTGACCTTTGCCCAACCCAGGACCTGCTGTACCACTGCTGGGCGTGTCCAGGACAAAGGTCCCAAACCCAGGGGGACCTGGGCTGCGGAGCCCCACCTGCCCCCATCCCGGGCATCTCACAGTGTCACAAGGCGAGGGGTACATCCCTGATGTCACCCAGCCCTGCCGCGGACACACTGCCCACCACGCACTCACCTGTCTGTGAGCCAACGTTTCTGGGCAGCTACTGTGTGCTTAGGGCTGTGGGCAGACTGTGAGCAGGACAAGTGGGGCCCCTCTGTCCTGGCTGACTTGTGAGTGGGGACAAAGGAGTTTAAAACTGAAACCAGGGCTAGTGACGTAGCCCAGCAGCAGAAGGCTCCCCAGCGTGGGCAAGGCCCCCGCCCCACAGAACAAAACAAAACACAGAAGCCTTAAGTGTGGCTTTGGGGCTGGGCGTGCAGCAGTCCTCAGGAGGCTGAGGCATGAGGATTGCGAGCTTGAGGTCGGCCTTTTATGAAAAATAAGGGCAGGGCTGGGGCAGGGCTCATGGGCAGAGCACCCTTGGGTTTAACCACTAGTAACACAAAAAGAAGCAGCAGCAACAAGCAGGGTCCCAGCCCTGAAAAGAAATGGGCATATGAGAATTCAAGACACAGTCTTTCCACTGCTGTTTGCTTTTGATATCTTTAGTACTGGGAGTCGAAACCTTGTTAATCTGAGAGAGGGTCTCACTGAGTTGCCTGGGTGTCCTCAAACTTACAACTCTACCCTGAGCCCCCCATGCCGGGCAGCCTCGCTCCAGCCAAGCTGTGAGCCGCTGTCCCCAGCCAGGCCCTCCCACCACCATGCCCCCCCAGCAGCCGGCCATGGACTGCACCCTCTGAAGCCGAGAGCCACAGTGACCGTCCCTCCTTCCGGTCCACTTTCAGGGCTCTTTGTCACAGCGACACACAGCTGACTGCGAGGGTCACGTCGGGAAAGGCTGACTCACCCGCCCTGTGCCACACACAGCAGGGCCAGCAGGGCCCATGGAGGCAAAGCAGACATGATCCTGGCATTCTTGGTGCTCGTGATCCTGAAAGCGGAACTCGCCACCAACAGTCATGGAGGTCACAGTGACGATGGCCCCACAGGAAAAGGGAGATGGAGCTGAGCAGGGTCGGGAGGGTGAGCACTCAATCCTACCGCACGCACGCACACGCACACGCCCCCCCCCACACACACGAAGGAAAATCGCCTGATGTCTTTCTGTCCCGGGTACTGAGAGCGTGAAGCTGGACTGACCGCTGTGACCAGCTTCAGCCGAGATGTGTGGCAGAAGTGAGGCCAGCATGGTGGCACATACCCGTCAACCCAGCTACCCTGGAGGCTAAAGCAGGAGGATCGAAAATCAGTCTGCCTGGCAACTTAGCCAGGACCCTGTCTCAAAAGAACAGAACAAGGGCTAAGACAGCCCAGGAGGGCACCACCCTGGATTCAGTCCCTAGTGTGGGGAAGAAGTGGAGGGGGAAGGGGGGCCTGGATCCTCCTCCAGGGGCCCTGAGGACGGGCACAGGCCTGGCCCGCCTCAGCGTGGCAGGAGGGAGCCCCATGACCACAGGAAATAGAACTTCTGTTCTGTCCCCACTTCCACATTCCCCACACCCCCTCCTGCCTGCGGGCCACACTCGCGCCCTGCTGCATCCCTGCACCCTGTGGTTGACCCTGTAACGACCACCCTACATGTCTACACTGCCATCTGCTTCCTGCCCGGATGCATACAAGTCGGAACCAGCTCTTCAGGGGAACAGGGTGGGGAGGAGGGGACCTGGGGATGGCGGTGGGCAGAGATAAAGCAGAACTGGTGCCAATTGCAAGGGCTCAGAGAGCTGCCAATATGCATTTATTGTGTAATCCCAGCACTTGAGAGGCTGAGGCAGGAGGATCTCTTTGAATTCAAGGTTAGCATGGGCTAAGTTGTGAGTTCCAGGCCAATCTGAACTACAGAGCAAGACCTTGCCTCAAAGATAAAATAAAATAAAATAAAATAGGGCCAGGGATTTAGCGCAGTGGTTCCAGTGCCTGCCTTGCAAGTGCAAGGGCCTGGGTTCAATCACAGTAACCAGATACAACAATGCCAGGCGTGGTGACTCACATCCATCAGCAATCAGTACCACATACCACAGTGCCGGATGTGATGGCTCACAGCTGTAATCCTAGCACTTGGGAGGCAGAGGCAGGAGGATTGCTGAGTTCAGGACCAGCCTGAACTGCAAAGCGAGAACTTGTCTCAAAACAATAAAAATAAAAATAGGGCAGGGGATTTAGTTCAGTGGTGCCAGCATCTCCTTGGTAACCACATACAACAATGCTGGGTGTGGTGGCTCACGCCTATAATCCCAGCACTCAGGAGGCAGAGGCAAGAGGATTGCTGTGAGTTCAAAACTGAGCTCAAGGCCAGCTTGAACTACAAAAGCGGGACCTTGTCTCCAAAAAAAGTAAAAGAAAATAAAAACTAAAGAAAATAAAGAAGATGGAAGATGGCAAATAGAAGGCAAGACCCACCAGCAAGTGATAGCGTGCTCACTTTGTCCTGGCCGCCCAAGGCTTCAGATGCATCTGTCACCCCAGCCCAGGAGCAGGTGTGTGGTTCCTGCTTCCTGGTCACAGCTGGGAAAGGTGACAACCAGGACAGAAACCATCCTGGATGCCGCAAGCCTGTCCTCGGCCTGCCTGAGCGCTGGGGAGGGAGGCGTGGAGGGAGCTCATCCCTCACAGACACACAGCAAAGCCACCGTGTAATCTAGCTCTGCACCCGGGACACCAGCTGATGAGACGGATTGGGGCAGGTATGGCGGCAACCGGACAGTGGCTCCTCAAAACCTAAGACTGAAATGAGCACAGGACGCAGCAGCCCGCTTGTGGATACGATATGGAGAGCAAAGAGCCAAGGCAGAGGCAGAAACAGGCATCTGTGTCCTTGTTTAGTACGGGCCTAAGACGGAGGCAGCCAGGCAACCTGGACGTGGCATAGTATACAGCCCACAAGAGGGACAAAGTCCCCACACCGGCTACAACACGCACGAACCCAGACAACACTGTGCTCAGTGAGATAAGTGAATCATAGAGAGAAAAATACTGTGTGACTCCATTTGTATGAGGCTCTGGAGTCGGACGCACGGAGAGAGGGCAGGTGGCTGGGAGCCAGAGGCAGCGGAATTGGGGTCCTGGGGCTCATGTTTACAAGTGAGGAGCTCTAGGATGACAGTGGTCACAGCTCCAGGAGACTGCACTTCCTTCCCCTGAACACCCTGAGAGTGGGTGTGGTAGCCCCAGCTTCCCAAGGCATAGACTGAGGGCCAGGAAGAGGGGCATCGGGGTCTTCTGGAGGGACAGGGAGCAGCAGGTAGGGGCTCTCCAGTGGCTGGGCACCCTAAATCACCCCAGGACAGAGGGAAGAGCTGGCAGGGGGATGGAGGAGCCACACGACTCAGGCTCTGAGCCCCTTGTCCTCCCTGCAGGGGGTGTGAAGACAGGGACCCAGGAGGGACCCTGGCCATGGACTTCCTGTGTCCGGAAACGGGATCTGAGGGTCCCACTCCACCAGTGGAGCCTGGGCTTCTGCACAGCTTCCTAAGTGCCTGAGGCCCTGGATCCCTGAGCCCTGGGGCCCCTGCAGAGCTCCTGCAGAGGGACAAGGAGCACCATGTGCAGGCAGAGAATTTGCCGTAAGCCCCTCGAGCCGTCAGCCCTCCAGGACCTCAGCACTCCAGGAGGCTGAAGCAGGAGGGTACCGGGGTCAGGCCCAGGCTGGGTGCTTCGTGAGTCTGCCTGGTGCGGGGTGTGCACGTTCCTTGTGCTGGCCGAGCTGAGTGCCTGCAATGGAGGCCACACAGCCCCAGAAGCCTGTGAACCCAAGAGAAAGTGCTGGCTTCCTGTGGGCTCCAGTGAGGCGCACCACAGCTTCGATCACACAGAGTCTCCTTAGCCCTCTGACGACTGCGACACTCTAGACAGGCGCAGCTTGCGACCTGCAGACACCCTGCACGTGGGCACACAAGAAAGCATATTTTACTGAATTTAAGTAAATATCTTTTGTATTCCAGGCTGCCCTTGAACTCACAGCAATCCTCTTGCCTCAGCCTCCCAAGTACTGGGATGACACCATGTCCCACCATGCCCAGCTAAGTAAATATCTTTAAAACAGAAATGTATTCCTCTTTTCATTTAAAACCAAAGAAAGAATTAACCAAATACTGGTTACTAATAATCACAATTATCTTATTACTAAAAATTATCTAGAGGCTGTGTTAAAAAAATTACCTACTCAGGAGCTAAATACTAGATATTTGCTGATGAAAACAAAGGATGTCTTAAGGGGTTTTCTCAAGAATTAAAATTTAAGGGCTGAGGATTTAAGGGTTCAGTGGTTCAGGCTCCTCTCGCAAGCACAAGGTTCCAAATTCAATTCCCAGTACTAAAAAAAAAAAATTAAAATTTTAAAATAAATGTGTGTAGCTAGGCATGGTGCCACACACACCTGTGATTCCAGCACTTGGTAGCCTGACTCAGGAGGCTCACTGTGAGTTCAAGGGCAGCCTGGGCGACATAGTGAGACCTTGACTTGAAAAGAATTTAGATTAAAAAATAAACGTGTGATAATAGACACCATCAGTTACCTTCCCTCCCCTCCACTCCTCTTCTTTCTTGAAGGTAGAGGATCTACCTTTGTCCCAGCAGCCAGAGACACTTTTAGAAAGGGACTTGTACCCAGCACAAGGAAGTTCTACCCAGCTGTGGGAGGCTGAGGCATGAGGACCGATAGGAGTTCAAGGCTAGCCCGGGCTAGAGAGAGACCCTGTCTCAAAAGCAAGAGAATTAGTTTGATCCCTGGAACAGCATAAAAGAAGAAAGAAGAAGAAGCAGAAGAAGAAGAAAGAAGGAGGAAGAGGAGGAAGAGAAGGAAGAGGAAGAGGAAGAGGAAGGAGAAGGAGAAGGAAGAAGAAGAAGAAAGGATTGCAAGTTCAAGCCCAACCCGTGAAGCCCCAAGTTTCTATCCCCAGTACAGAGAGAGAGAGAGAGAGAGAGAGAGCGCGTGCGAGAGAGGACACAGGAGAGAGAGAGAGAGAGATGGAGAGAGAGCGAGAGAGGACACAGGTGGGCAGGGGAGAGGAGAAGCAGAAGAGGCACTTCTACTTGTTTGAAGCCAATCGTGGGAATATCATTCCTCTACGTGTGATTGGCTGAAGGCTGGACATGTGACCAAGTTTTGCAAGATTAGATATAGGAGTATGTATCGAGGAACTCTGGGTGAGTTTCCTGCTAATCAAAGGGGACACAACGCAATGTCTTGCTCTCTTCTCTGGGTACCCAGCTGTGCTGGACAACACACCTGTCTCCCGGGCCACTGCGTACCCCGTGGGAGGCTGGAGGCTGGCACTGAGGCCCCTGGAGCTGCCCCGTTCCAGGGCTTCTGGCTTTGTGCAGCTAATAAATGTCTTCCTTGTCTAACCTCAGCATTGGTGCTGCAAGGGCCTCCGGCCAAAAGCTTTTGAAAACAGATCCAAATCCACAACCCCAGCCACAGCCAGCAGCTCTGTTGACCTGCCCCGGGGGAGCGTTTATTGGGCGCCTCTGTGCCACCTGGGAACTCTGGGCTCTGCAGTGAGGAAGTGCGTCGGGGGTGGGGACGGCACAGAGCACAGCCACTCACCAGCAAACACAAGTTTTTAAATTTTTTTTTTGTTTTGTTTTCTACCAGGAATTGAAACCAAGGCCCAGCACACGCGAAGCACATGAGCATACATAGGTCTGAACTGTGCACTCAGCAGAGCGATTTCAGATACATGGAAACCACACCAGGCTGCATGCAACGAGCACACATTCCCCCCTGTACACTAAGAATTTCTAGGTGACTTTTGATTCCTAACACAATGTAAATACTAGGCAAATAATTCTCCTTCCATGTCACTTAGGGAATAGTGACAAGAAAAAAAGCCTGTACATCCATTCTCAGTACGAATGTACCTTTTTCAAGGAAACACTTTTGAGCCACAGTTGTGACGGAAAGCAACATCAAATACTGAAAGCAGCAGCAGAGTGATCCCAGTGCGGGAGGGCGGGCTTCTCTGGGAAGGTGACATTGAGGACCGAGTTGACTGGGAGGAGCCAGCCCCAGGGGGATGGAATGGAGGGCCGGCCCAGCGGGGGCTCTGCTATGTGCAGGGGTCCCAGTTGGGGGGCTTAGTGCGTTGGGGCAGTCGGGCTGCAGATGTGACCGTGGCCCGACTTTGGCGACACTTCTGAGAGGTATGGAGCACACAGGAGGCCCACGGTCGAAGCTTCTCTCCCTAACACTGTTTCTTTGGACTTGTTTCCAGGTCAGCGCTCCTGAGCGCCACTCTGCGGGCGTCCACACTGGTGTCCGGCTTCGGTTGACCTCACGAGTCCCATGTGCCCCCCCCCCGCCCCCCGAGCCAGGCGTGGTCCACACATGGTGACTGTTCGGAGGAAGCCTCGTGTCCACACCCCAGTCTGTTGGCTGTCTTTCCTGCCAGTGATACCCACCTTCCTCAGCCTGGGGACCGTGCTGTCAGTGCCACCTCCTCCGCTGGGGACCCCTGGGGCCCAGGCTCAGAGCTGAGGGCAGTGCATGGTGCCCTGGGGTGCAGGGCGGCAGACCCGCTGCTGCCAAGCCTCTCTGTCCTGGCTGCCCCGCCATGTGGGAGCTTAGAGAGGGCGGAAGCCACAGTGTAACCTGTTCCAAAGTGCTTTTTTTGGTTTGCTTTGGTTTTGAACCAGAGCCTTCCGGTGTAACTCAAACTGCCCTTGAAACGCACAGATATCCTCCTGCCTCGGCCTCCCACTGAGGTGCACCACCATGGCCGGCGGGCTGGCCCAAAGTGGCAGACAGTGACCGCTTCCCAGGTACAACGGCAGGGGCTGTGCCAGTCACCCTGAGAGCCATAGTGATACCCAAGTCCACACTCTGGGAAAGGGCCGCCTTCCTGGAGGCTCCGCGGGGCCCATTGTCAGAGCAGATCGCATTACTTCCTGCTGCTGCGGCTGGCTCCCACGCTCTGCCGCCGCCCCTCCCCCATGCCCGCTTCCCAGGGACCCCGGGGTCTCTGCCCCCAACGCTGTTCCTGTGCAAACCTGTCCTGGTCTCCATGGCAGCTCGAGGTGGACTCCAAGCTCACGGGGTGGGGGGGCCGCCCGGACCAGCTACCTGGAGTTACAGCCCTCCTCAGCCCTGGACATAGCACTGCCACACAGGAGGGAGGCGGAAACAGGGGCCTCCAGCTTCAGCAGGGAGTCAGGGAACCCTCTCGCAGATGCCCTGTCCTCCAGGCCTCCGCCCCCCGCCCCCCGGCTCAGGGGGATGGGCTGCAGCTCAGGCAGGGTCACGCTGTAAGGGCCCAGGCTCTCAGCACACAGCCTGGACTTGGGGTAGAGCATCCTCCACTCCCTCAGGGGACTCGGCCCCCACACACATCCCCAGAAGACACAGCGGGGCGCAGCCCAGGCCCGGCTGCTTGTCATCCCGCAGCTGCCTGGCTCCCTGGCCCGTCTTGCTCGGCCCTCTGCAGGACAGAGCTGCACCCCTGCTCCAGCCAGCGGGTTGGTCCCGGCCTGAGCCCAGGTGGGCAGAGAGGGGCCCAGCTTGGGCAGCGGAGGGGCACAGGCCTGGGATCCTGCCGCCCGGTTCCCAGGGACGCCGCCGCCATGGGCCTCAGGGAGACCCCTTTTGGACGTTATGTGAGTACCAGGTCAGCCGGCTCTGTCCAAAGGGAGGGGGCCGAGCAAAGAGGACCTCCCACCTTTGTGCATCTGGGTGAAGGGGGGGTCTCTAGGAACAGAGACAGTGAACTCACCATAGGACAAGGACAGGCAGTTTTGCAATTTAACCCTGAAAAAAGGCAGTGTCATATGAATCATACGAGAACAGAGTGTCATAAACTTGTGTTTACCGGACACAGTTGTCAGTTTTATCTGTACATGGAGTTACAGCTACAGGGGAGGTGGATGACGGGACAGGGAGGGGACCTGCTCATGCCAGGGAAGGCCTTGTTTTTCTTTAAGTTCTGCTTCAATCCCAGGACCGGGGAGGCTGAGGCAGGAGGATCGCTGTGAGTTGGAAACCAGCCTGAACTGCATAGTGAAACATTGTGTCAAAAAAAAAAAAGGCAAATTGTGTCCCACAGGTGGGAGGCGAAAGCACTGTGACCAGGGAGCGGAGGACAGAGCCCTGGCTGCTGTCACAGGCTCCTCAGAACCCAGAGAACCAGCCCGGCAGGATGCCCCCAGGGCCTTCTAGACAAGGCCGGCCCACACCTGTGTCTCGGACTTCTGGCAACCAGCCTGAGGATCACTCCTGCCAGCTCAGGCAGTGCTGCCTGTGCTCTGTCCCCACAGCCCCAGGGCCCAGGTACCCTCCGCCCTGGTCTACTGTGCAGCCCACCGGTGTCCCATCCATGCGCCCTGGAGGGGCTCAGGATCGGGGGACAGACTCCTCTGCGTCCGACTCAACTGGCCTGGATGGCTCCATCTTTGAGTATTCTTTGGGCATTTCTTCTTCCTTTTCTTTTCTTTCTTTCTTTGGTTGTTTTATTTGCCCTGGGGTTTTTTTGTTTGTTGTTTTTTTGGTACTAGTGATTGAACTCGGGACCCTGTGCTTGGAGGTAGGCACCAGAATCACTGAGCTAAATCCCTGGCCCTGTTTTGGTTGCTCTGGGGGGTTTTGGTTGTTTGTTTTTGGTACTGGTGATTGAACTTGGGACCTTTTGCTTGTGAGGCAGGCACCAGAATCACTGAGCTAAATCCCTGGCCCTGTTTTGGTTGCTCTGGGGGTTTTTGGTTGTTTGTTTTTGGTACTGGTGATTGAACTTGGGACCTTGTGCTTGTGAGGCAGGCACCAGAATCACTGAGCTAAATCCCTGGCCCTGTTTTGGTTTTTTCGAGACAGGATCTCACTATGTAGCTCAGGCTGGCCTTGAACTCACTGTATGATGCCCAGGCGGGCCTCAGGTTTGGAGAGATCCTCCTACCTCAGTCAGCTGAGTGCTGGGATTCCAGGCATGTGCCAACAAGGCTGCCTTTTTTGGATTTCTCACAACTTTCAGGACAAAGAGGTGCTGTGGCCCGGGGCTTATGCATTGAGAACCAGGTGACCTGCTGCCTGGGAACAGGCGCCCACCCCCAACCTGTCTGTGACATACCCACTCCCTAAAGGCAGCAGGACCCTTCAGTCTCCCTGGGAAACGTCACCGCCCAGAGCTCAACCTGCCAAGGGCTGCAAGATTAGTCACCACCGCCAGCCGTGGGCACAGACAGTCACCGCCCAGACTCCCAGGGCACTGCGGGACATGCACAGGGTGGCCCTGTGGTCACGGAGACAGTTAGGTACTAGCAGACCAGAGGCTGGAGATGGTCTGAGATAGCAGGCAAAGCCTGGTCTGGTGGTGCCAACCTGTGGTCCTAGAGGCTGAGGCAGGAAGATCTCTGTGAGTTTGAGGCTACCCTGAACTGCGTGGCCAAGCCCTGTCTCAAAAAAAGCAAAGAAAAACCAACCAGACAAACAAAAAAGCAGACTTCCCCTTTAGTTACAAAAAGACCTGGATACATAATAGGTTTGTGATCTTCTGTGACCTAACGCAACCTTCAGAGCACAGTGACATCTAGATGGCACCATGGGTATGTCATGGCACACAGCAGCCCTGGGAACTGTGCTCCACGCCCTCGAGAGCAAAGTAAGCCCTGCCTAAGGCTGAGCCCTGAGTTAGTTTCTGTGTCACCCAGGCCCTGAGGGGACCCCAACCCCCTACGAGGAACAAGGAAGGCATTTTGGAGAAGTTGACATTCTGAGGGGACCGTAGGAGGACACTTGTAATCCCAGCACTCCAGAAGCTGAGCGGGAGCATCGTGTGAGCTTCGGGACAGGCTGGGCTGTGTATCAAGAGTCTGTGAGCAGCGGGAGAGGGGAAGAGAGAAAGAGAAAGGGAGAAACGGACAGACAGACAGACAGAAAGGGACAGACAGACACAGAGAGAATTTTAATCCATAATGTTCCCTGAGAAAAGACCAAAATTGATACTATGATTTCTATTGAATGTACACTGCTATCTTTTTGGGTTTTTTAAAACAGGGTCTCACTTCATAGTTGAGGCTGGACCTGAACTCACTATGGACGTCCAGGCTGGCCTAGAACTCACAGCGATCTTCCTGCCTCTGCCTCCCGAGTTCTGGGGTCACAGGTGTGCACCCCACACCTGGCTTGAATGTTTATTGCTTTTGCATCACTCAGAAAGGAGAAAATTTCAAGTCAAACGATCGATAAGACAGGGATTGTGCACAGAGACAGCCCAGGACCCTCACGCTGAGCTGCATCTGCACCCCTAATCTGCCCCATCCTCCCGCTTCAGCCACCCGAGTGCTGGGACCACTGGCGTCTGCCACTGCGCTCGGCTGTCTTACATATTTTATACACAGAAATCACTTCAGAAAGACTTGGGCCAAGCGTCTTCTTCTTAGTCCATGTTGCTTTCAGGTGTTTTTACTTAGAATCTCTGCCTTGGAAATGAGTGTTTCCTGCTACGGAGCAGCAAGGCTCCAGCTGTCCTCACTCAGATGTGACTGTGATGTTCCCAGGCCGCTTGCCCCAGTGGCCACCATGCAGTGCCATCGCCACTCAGAAAATGGAGTGTTTGGTGAGCCAACTCCAGGGCCTGGAGCTTCCAGCAATGCTCAGTCATTCCGTTCTTTTGATTTCTTAAAAATAAATTTCAAAACCATTCTCTCAAATTTCTTCAAGTTAGCATTTTAACAGGGATTCTAACAGTTTTCCAAAGTAGACTTCTCTTTTCAAAGATAAAGATTATCTGACCACTAAATCAAGAGCTTCTTAGGCAGCATGGTGGTGCACCCCTGTAATTCCAGCACTCTGGAGGCTGAGGCAGGAGAATCACCTGCCATGAGTTCGAGCCCAGCCGGGGCTGCACGGTGAGAGCCTATGTCTAAAAAGAAAGAAAAGAAAAGCAGACTTGGACAACACCCGAAGTACGGAGGCCCCACAGAAGAGAGTTGTGTTTGTCTCATAGATGATGGCGGGCATGTGGCGTGTGGTTCCTCAGGAGCCACCCAGGACCGTCTCCTGCTGTCTCTACCCTGGCATGAGCTTCCTAACGTCAAACCAACCAAACTCCTGTCGAGGGGTGGCACCGGATGCATAAGAGTCAGTCACTTAGGAGAGGTCCTGCCTGAGCAGGACAAGAGGGGACCGGAAAGTGGGTTGCCTGTGGGCCTACTTCTCCAAGGACGTCTTGTAGAGGGAAATCACGAGGTGGGAACAAGGTAGGATAAAGTTATGATCGACCAATACGGTTGCAAATGCAGTCACTTCGGTAATATGGACGCCGTGGGGAAGCAGGTCACACAGCTGGTGTCCATGGGAAGAACAAGGACCTCTGTAGAAGAGGTGGGTCAGGAGGTCCTGGTCTCCCACCTGGGTAACCGATGCCTACTTGGAATGGGGATCGTTACTGCATAGGCCTTGGGAGGGAGGGAGACATCCCCTCTGGGAGGAGTGCCTCCAGCTGTGGCTGTAATGTGCTCTTGTCTCCTGCCCTGACTCCTTCAAAGGCCCAGCCCTGTCTGACTTCCTGTAGTATTTCTAACTAATTTAGCTGTCTGTAATGATCCCAGCATACGGGAAGGCTCTCTCCAGGAAACTTGGAGACTTGGGAAGACCCTGTCTCTGACCCCGCTCCATCCGAAGGCAGAGCCCAGCGTGGACCGAGCGCTGCCATCAGTGGAGGCAGAGAGAGCCCAGGGCAGAAGAATGTTGATCGTCTGTCTGCAAGGGTTAATAGCCAACATACATAAACAACTGCTATAAGGGGTACAAGGGCAGTAACCGGGGGCGTGAGTCCCACCACATGAGCTTTGTACACCTGGAGCCCCCAAAATAGAGGAGACTAGGGGAAGATGGGCCTAAAGTGGTCGCAAAGGGTTGATTAAAGCATGTTTTGTGTATGTACAAATCTGCCACAGTTCAAACAGTTTTCTGCATATTCACTGATTTTAAAATGGGTGTGTGTGAACGAAACAAATAGCGCTTGAGCGAGCTGACAATTCTCCTGCCTCAGCCTCCTGAAAATTTCCTACCCTTAAGCTTCATTATTCCTCAGAGTTCAGTCTTCAATTTTGGGCACTGTGAACTTGGCACATGGGACGTCTAGCAGGGTGGGAGTTGCAGGAAAAAGAACTTCTGTAACTCAACCAAAGCAGACAACTTAGTTTCTCAAATGAACAAAATGTTCGGCTAGCCTGGGTTCAATCCTGGTCTGCAAACAAATAAAAATTTAAAATGGGAAGATTTGAGTAGGTGTTTCGTCCAGGAGACATGCAAATGCCTGAGGCAAATAAAAAGAGGCCCCATGGACTGCATCAGATAAATGCAAATCAAAACCCTCGCTCGAGACTGGAAGAACAAGCGTCCCATCAGGATACCCACATTAAAAAAAAAAAAAAAACTGGCCAGGGGCGGCGGTGCACACTCCTAATCTCTTCATCCCTGGAGGCTGAGGCAGGAGGAACACCTTAAGCACAAGTCTGGCCTGGGCTGTATAGCAAGACCTTGTCTCAAAAAACTAAACTAAGGGGCCAGGGATTTAGCTCAGTGGTTCCGGCACCTGTCTTGCAAGCGCAAGGACCCGGGTTCGATTCCCCGGTAACCACATACCATACTAGGTGTGGAGACTCATGCCCAGCAGCAACCAGTACCACATACCACAGTGCCGGGCATGGTGGCTCAGGCCTGTCATCCCAGCACTCGGGAGGCAGAGGCAGGAGGACTGCTGTGATGTGAGTTGGAGGCTGAGCTCAGGACCAGCCTGAACTACAAAGCAAGACACTGTCTCAAAAAAAAAAAAAAAAAACTAAACTAAAATGAAATAAAATGATGAAGTCGTTGCAAAGAAGCTACACACATGTTCTCACATGTATCCCATCTCTGAAAGACTTGTAACACCTAACACAATGTCACCGCCATGCAGATAGTGGCTGGAACGTGACGCTCAGGGATCACGTATGTACTCAGGACAGACACGATTCTTTAGAAACACACCTTGAGCGGAGAACAGGAAGGACCAGCTACGTGACAGAAGAGCAGAAAGCACAAGCTCAAAGACACGTCCGTACGCTCTCATTCACCGCCACGTTATTCACAAAGCCATGACGCAGCGCAGGGGTGGCGAGGCTTTCAGGGATTCCGGTGATACCAACGGCGTCCTGTGGCACGGGGGACACGGGTTCGCACACTGATAAACACAGACAGCGGGTCCACCGGGGGCCAACCTAGTAAGATGTGCTCTCTCCACGCTGTGGAACATTCCTCAGCCTTGAAAAGGAGGGAAACCCGCGGCCAGGTAGCGTATGAATAAACCTCCCAGAGACTGTGTGAAGCAACACGGCCATAACGCAGGCCAAATAAGGCACAAGCAGGTGAGGCCTCTGGGGTATTTAAATTATAGAAAAGATAGAAAGTAGAAAAGTCTTCTTCTCTATTCCAGGGAATCAGGAACATGGACATCTTTTAAGACAAGCTATGATCCAGGCTGCCTTAAAGGGCCTCGCTGATGGGGTAAAATCTGAGCCCAAACGAAAGGACTCACTCAAATGGAACAGCATTATGGGTAGGGAAGTAGAGCATTCTGGGTGCAGTGTGTCAGGTGCAAAGGGGCTGTGGTGCGGAAACTGGTTTGTCCTGAGCACCAAGCAGGGAGGGCCAGGAATCAGGTGACTGTTTTATTTTGTTTATTTGGTTGGTTTGGTTTGGGTTTTTGGAGACAGTCTCAGTACGTAGTCCAGGATGGCTCTGAACTTCACAGATAGGTCTTAAACTCTCAGCTGTCTTCCTGCCTCAGTCTCCCAAGTCTGAGGCCAAAGGACCATGAGAGTTTGAGACCAGCTTGCCCTGTCTCAAAAATAAACCCAAAACAAAAAGTAAGCAAATAGGAAAGAATGAGGTTGCAAAATCATGAGGTCTCACTTCCTTTGAGAGGCTCAGCTGAGCCAGCCAATTGCGACCCCTGGTGGCTGCTTCGAGAGAGACACGGCTCTGGGAAATGGCACTTAGGTCTGACTGAGCTGCGCCCAGGGCTTTCCCTACACCAGGTCTTACAGGACGTGTCCACTGGTACCCAGCTCATTCTACTCGTCACGGTGTCCCCAAGGTCCACTCGTGATGTAGCTGATGATTCCAAGCACTCAGGAGGCGGAAGCAGGAAGGTCACAGCAAGTCCAAGGCTAGCCTGGACTGCGTGCAGAAGTTATGACTCAAAAAAACCCAGAGGAAGAGGAAAACTCAGAGGCTGGCGAAGGGGAGCCTGTCCATCCCGTCCCATGAACGCTGCACACCCGTTGTAACTAAGTCACCTGTGTGCCGCTCTGCTCCTCCAGCCACTGCAGCTAATGATGACAAGAGCGCAGCCTGGGGCGCGGGTGCCTCGGCGTTCCCAGCAGAGCCCACGCTGCGGGCGTGCTCTTCACGCCGAGCCGCTTTGACAGGAGGAATAATCAAGGAACGGGGTGGCCTACCGGGGGACAGTTTAGGTAAATGTTCGGTGAAGCTAACTCAAACTCAGAGCCTAAGGCCCCCGGGGTGGGGGTGGGGCGGGACACGAAACCCTGGGGCTGGGGGGGAGATCCCCCAAGCTTTTCAGGTGAGAATCTCAGTCTGTCTATATTTAAAATGCCCACAGCCTTTAATCCAGCCAGCGCATCCCAGAACTGCCTCAGCCCCATGGACGGGAGGGCCGGGTTCCAGTGTCCCTGCCACGGCGAGTCTGGGAGGCGACTCCTTCCCATGTGGCTCACTTCTGGGCAGGGCAGAAATGCAGGCTTTCTGATGAGGCTCTTTTGACCCTCGCTGGCTGCAAGCCCAGAAGGAGGAGTTTGCAGAGAAAGGAGTTAAAACAGAATGAAGTCATCGAATCCCCTTGTCCTAGGTGTGCAGGTTCCTGGGTCCTCAGAGAAAGTGGGATCTCCGAGGACAGGGCGCTGCGGGTGAGGCGTCAGGCTCCAGGCCCAAGGCTGCAGGTGACTGTGAGCCTATCTGAAGCTTCTACATCTATGTGGAGTATCTGGGGCTGAAAACTAGAGTATTATCTCATCTAAAGGCAAGCAAACTGAGTCCTAATGTACAGGATGGAAAAAATGCGTATCTTTTTTGTGAAGACAGGGTCACGCTGTGTCGTTCAGGCTGACCTTGAAGTGACCTTCCTGCCTCAGTGCTGGGATCACTGCACTGGCAAAAATATATCTTTTTCGCCTGAGACTGAGAACCAGTTAGTGTCTCTAGAGAGCAGAGCCGTACAGATCTGCGCCGAGGGCATGAACGGACGGCAGCCATGCTCGGGGGTCCTGCCCTGCACCCTCCTGCTTGGCGTATTTCTCTTTATTTCCCAGGTAAGAGCACCTATGTATCAGACGTCTTTCTTCACACAGCACTAGGACCGCCGTCCCGTGTGGTTCTGTCCAGGGAGAACAGCCGCTCTGGGTTGCTCTTCTCCCCGTTTTAGATCACGTTGTCCATCCACAGGGCTCCTGGCCTCTTGCAGGATCCTTGTCTTCCATCTGAGGCACAGCAAGTGTCCCAGGTGGACTGGACATCTTGCTGAGGGTCTCCTAGCCGCTGGCCTCGCTGCTCCTTGCGTAGCGGGCATCTGTGCTCAACGTGCCCTCTGCCCCGGGCTCCTCCTGGGAGAAGGAAGCTCTGAGCCAGACCGCAGGAAGTGTGGCTTCGGGCTGTGTCCGCAGGGTTCCCCGGGCACTCGGAGGGGACGGACCTGATCTACTGGCCCAGGATTAAAATGGGGGATGAGGAGACCTCTGAGTGGGGTTACCTTCCTAAACAGATCAGCAAGACCACGATCACGCCGGGACCTCAGCAGCGACCTTGGGGCCTCATGAGGCAGCAGTTCTTGAGCATTCTCCTTGATAAAGGGTCAAACAAGCCTGAACATAGGCACTTCACTCCACCTTTTGCGTTCCAAGCAGAATGCTGTACCTAGCCAGGTGTGGGGTGGCTAGGTGGACCCTGGGCCCTGCTAACCCCGAGGGACAAAGCTGCGCCCTTGCTGGCCGTGCCTCGTCCTTCATTTTCCAGGTGGTAATGGCAGAACGTGCCCAGCGAAGTTCCTTCCACTTAGCTGAACCCCTCGATGGCCCGACTGGCATTCATTCTGAGACCCTGGATGGCGTAGCTGGTAAGTCAAGTCCCTTGAAAACACTACTTGACCAGGTCAAAATTGTGTGGGAAAAACATCTCTGGTTTTTAGTTCAATGGAAAAAGGACTAAGAACGGGACGGCTCTCTAGGGAAACATTCGTTTACTTTAGTAGGTTTTAAATGTTGTTAAACACTCTCCTGTTCAGGCGTCGGGCACAGCCTTTTCACTTACGTGCATTTTAACAGGAAGCACAAAGCCAGCGGCCCCTCCACAGGCTCCGGGCCTCAGAGAGCTGTGCTGAGCGAGGGGCACGGCAGAGGTGCGGTCAGCTCCAGTGCACCGTGCGGCAGGGCCTCGAGCCGAGTGCTCCCCACCCGGCAGCTCTGCACGCCATGAGCCCCGTTGTGCTGCCAAGCACGGCCACTTAGAGTGGGCAGTGCCAGTGTCAGCATGCTCAGCACCCACTTGAGCACAGTTCTGCTTGCCTGGAGCTTGGGCATTTTCATGTGGGCAAGTCCTTTCCTGCATCCACACCCCCAGCCCAGAGCCACAGAAGATGGCCACCCTGCTGGGAAGAACCCCTCCCGGTCATGCCCGCAGGGGACTGTGCAGGCGCCTTGGGTCCCCACGTGTGCCCAGGGTCCCTGCCTCAGCAAAGGCTGTGTGTGACCTTCAAGGCTCAGTACAGGCTTTCTTCATGTGGGAAGAAAGAGAAAGGTTCTCCTCTCCTGTTTTCCACAAGCCACATGCTCTTTAAAATCAGAGGTTTGGCTCATAAATCCAGTTATTAAACAAGGAAAAAGAGCCAGGCGTGGTGGCTTACGCCTGTAATCTCAGCACTCGGGAGGCAGAGGCAGGAGGATTGCTGTGATGTGAGTTGGAGGCTGAGCTTGGGGCCAGCCTGAACTACAAAGCAAGACCCTGTCTCAAAAAAACCAAAAACCAAAAACCAAAAAAAAAGCCCCAAAATTTCTGTTCTAAACATAAGCAGATAATAGCTATGACAAAGCAAAGAGTTAAAAAAAAAAGAATCTATTGCTTCAGCCACTATGAAAACAACTGCAACGCTCTGATCAGGGAAAGCAAGTGGACAGGAGGACTGCCAGAGACTTCCCTCCCCAGATGAATTAGAGGAGAGAGCTCACTGGTGGCACACGCCCATAATCCCAGCGTCTGGGAGGCTGAGGCAGGAGGAGGGTGAGTGTGAGCCCGGGCAACTGAGAGACTCAGCCAGATCGTCTCAGAACACCAAAGAAGGGGTTGGGGGGGGTAGCTCAGTGGGGCTCAATGCTACCTGCCTTTCAGAGCAAAGTCCCTCTGGTACAAAAAAAAGGAAAAAAAAAAAAAGAATATGAAAGAAGTGCTGGGGACACAGCTAAGTGCACAGGCCCCCGGTTCCATCCCAGGTTGGGGCAGGTACTGGCAGAATGGAGGGAGGCAGTAGGTAGGGTCCCTGTCATCAGGCTGAGGCGCGTTTTCATTAGAGAGAGCACCCTCCTGGAGCAGGAGCTCGGGAGACTGAGTTAATGAGCATTCAATAAAAACATCCCCACACACATGCCAGGGATTTAGCTCAGTGGCACTGTGCCTGCTTCCAAGTAGAAGGTCGTGAGTTTGGTCCCTGATACTGAAAAAAAAAAAAAAAAAGGGGGGGCCTCGAACAGGACCTGCTTCTGGTGAAACTTGTATTTGGACACGAATATTCCTTCCACCCTTTGTACCTCCCCACTGGTGGCAACCCTTCACAGGAGGCAGTCTGGGAAGGTTTTGTGGAGTCTCGGAATGGGACTTGGGCGTGGATAGGGTTTATTTGCTGGTGCAGGAGTGGGGGCGTGTCAGAAAGAGAAACAGCCTGTTGAGCCAGTACCTCAGAGACTGGGGCGCACCCCCCCACCGGGAGTGAACGTCCCAGGCTGGGGCTCTCCCGCTGAGTTACAGTCCTAGCCCCTTTTCAAATTTCTGGGACAACGTCTCACTGAATTCCCAAGCTGGTGTTGAATTTGTGATCCCCGGCCTCAGCTTCCTTCAGTGCTGAGATGAAAGGTATGTGTCTCCCCACCCAGTTTAGGGGTAGCATTTTAAGGGGTTCATCTGATGTAATTCAGAAGAGGATCTAGTGCAGCGATGGTGAACCTTTGAGAGACCGAGTACCCAAACTGCAACCCAAAACCAGTTTATTATGTCAATGTGCCAGTACTCCATCGGTGCAAGGATATCTTGATAGGTGCCGGCGGCAGCGAGCTCACCAGCCTCGCTGACGTCTGCAGCTGTGGCTTGAGTCGCCCGTGTGACGCCATCGCCCGGCGCCGCTGCTCCTCACTGAGCCTGTACGTGGCTGTTCCCGGGGCTCGGGTGCGGGCCGCTTGGCGCACGCGCCTCAGGCCTACCCCGCTGCACTAGTGGGGAACAGCTGCGTAGAGTATTATGACGCATCATCTCAAATAGAGGGGGACAGGCTGCAGGACTGGAAGGGCAGTCGTAGGTAGAAATGAAAGGCACTTGAAAATATAAATGTGCAAGCAAAAGCAGCTCAAAATAGGTAATAGCTACACCCTGGGCCAGAAGCAACCTGGAGGCGGCGCTGCAGGCCTCATCACCACCTGCGTGCACCCGCAGCTCCCTCTGCGCGCAGAAGCGAGCGCCGCCCACCGCGCCCGCCAGCTCCTGGGCGCGCGTGCTCAGCCGCAGTCTGAGGATTTTGTGCGCTTTCAGCCACATTATAAAAGGACTTTTATAAAAGTAAATCACCCAGTTCTCTTCAGACCCACACAGCTACGTCTAAGTGAATCCTTACATGCTGTCAAGCGTGAAGCTGACCCAGTGAGCCCACGCAAGCGCACCGGGCCCCTTCCGAGGACCCGGCGCATAGACCCCTCTGCACCCACCGCGCTGCGCGGGGTGCCTGCGCTCTTGGACACCGGGCCCTTGGGTCCGCTTGCCCTTGCACAGCCCCGCTGTCTGGGGCTGAGCACGAGGCTCTGCCGTTGCGCACCATTAGAATGTGGGGCCTAATCCGGGACACGACTTCCCACGCAGCGGCCCTGTCCAGACCGAGGCCTGAGATACCTGCACCGCAGAGACCGGGCACTGGCCTCTCCATCCCGTACCTACATTACCGGACCCGAGTCCACCTGCCTCACTTCCCCCTAACACAGCCAGCCTCTCAAAGACCAGGCAGGCTGGGGATGTGGCAGACCGTCACCCCCCGGCCCTAGGCTCAAGGGCCAGCACACGTGCTCACGCACAGTAGGTACTCTGGGCAAGCCCAGCACCTTCCCGCCCAGGAAGGCACCTTGCTCTTCTGGACTACTTGGACGAAAGGCCAGTGCAATGTCCGCAGTGGGCCCTCTCCTCCCACTTGGGTTTCCAGATCTACTGTCGATGTTCCCAGGTACCCACTCGGCTTTGCAACGGGACAGCCTCTCCAAGACACTGGAGCACTGCAGACACTGCATGCCCTCCTCACCCGGCTCCCAGCCCTTACCACCCTGCCCAATGCTGTGAAACTAGCCAGCTCTAACACCGCAGCGGCTTGCCGGTTTCCCTTTATATTCATCTTGACCCTGAGCTTTGTTAACACAGGCTTACATCAAACCCACAGCAATTGTCCTGCCTCTGCTTCTTGAGAGGTAGGATCACTGGCACACCGCCACACTCTTTGTGGGTAATACCTATTGCTAGGGGCACGAGTCTCACCTGGTTTGTAGTTATCAGGGTTCAAACTCAGGGGTGCTGGGAGCACTGAGCTTAAATCTGACCTATCAGGAACTGTCCTTAAAATGTCATTTATGGGGCCAGGAATTTAGCTTAGTGGTTTGGCAACCTGCCTCGCAAGCACGAGGTCCTAGAGTTCAATCGCCAGTAACTACATGCAACGCAGGAATCGTGGCTCACGCCTATAACCCCAGGACTCAGAAGCAGGATTGCTGAGTTTGAGTCTGGGACCAGTCTGAACTACAAACCCTGTCTCAAAAAACTAAGTCACTTAAGAAAACCTGTATTTGTACTAATGGTCCTTCTCCAAAGTCCCTCCCATCACTCTAACACCACATTCCTATTTCAGATACACTGGTACCACCCAAAACCTCAATATTTCAGTTTACTCGTAAAGCCACCTACATTAACCTTCACCAATCCATGGCCACCTGCAAATTTAGGACAACACATTCTCTTACCTCATAGTTACACAGATATTCCAAACTTTCTGCACCTGCCAACTTAAATCTTCTTTAAAAAAAAAAAACACTATTTTGGAATGCAAGAACTTTATTCAAAGTGCAATGGAACTTCTTGTAACCTTAAAACATAGCACAGATAGCCCCCCCCCTCAGGCGCAGGACCAGGTGCAGGGTGGACTCCTTCTGGATGTTGTAGTCGGACAGGGTACGTCCGTCTTCCAGCTGCTTGCCCGCGAAGATCAGCCGCTGCTGGTCAGGGGGGATGCCCTCCTTGTCTTGGATCTTGGCCTTCACGTTCTCGATGGTGTCACTGGGCTCTACCTCGAGGGTGATGGTCTTGCCAGTGAGGGTCTTCACGAAGATCTGCAT